>CAUYRH010167316.1:0-12012 GCA_963574655.1 Perodicticus potto | reverse complement strand
CTGCAACCAAAAAATGGCCGGGCGTTGTGGTGGGCGCCTGTAGTCCCAGCTACTTGGGAGGCGGAGGCAAGAGACTCGCTTGAGCCCAGGAATTGGAGGTTGCTGTGAGCTGTGATGCCACAGCACTCTATCCAGGGTGACAACTTGAGGCTCTGTCTCCAAAAAAAAAAAATTAGGCCAATAATAACCCCATAGGGCCCTCTAAGTGTTTAAGTGAAAGGCAAGTGATACATCTCTCACTTTAAATCAAAAGCTAGTAATAGTAATAAAGCTTTGTGAAAAAAGCATGTTGAAAACCAAGAGAGGCTGAAAGCTAGAACCCTGGTGCCAAACAATTAGCCAAGCTGTGAATGTCAAAGAAAAGTTCTTGAAGGAAATTAAAAGTACTACTCCAGTGAACACACTAAGAAAGTGAAACAGATATATTGTTGATAGCACAAAATGTTAGTGGTCTAGATAGATCAAACCAGCCACAATATTCCCTGAAGCTAAGGCATAATCCAGACCAAGGCCCTGAATCTCTTCAATTCTATGAAGGCTAAGAGAGGTGAGGAAGGTACAGAAGAAAAGTTGAAAGCTAGGAGGAGCATGGTTTATGAGGGTTAAGGAAAGAAGCCATTTCTATTAACAATAAAAATGCAAAAAAGTAAAGCAGCAAGAGCTGGTTTAGAAGTTGTAGCAAGTTATCAAGAAGAACTAAGATTGCTGATATGCATGGCTATGTTAAACAACAGATTTTCAGTGCAGATAAATAGCCTTATATTAGAAGGATATGCCATCTAGGATTTTCATTGCTGGAGAGGTGAAGTCAATGCCTGGCTTCAAAGCATCAAAGGACAAGCTGACTCTCCTGTTAGGGGGTAAAGCAGATGCTGATTTTAAGGTGAAGCCAATACCATGCTAGAATCCTAAAGCTCTTAAGAATTATGCTAAATCTACTCTGCTTGTGCTCTAGAAATGAAACAACTAAGCCTGGAGGACAGCACGTCTATTTACAGCATGGTTTACTGAATATTTTAAGCCAACTGTTGAGATAAGCTCAGAAAAAAAGATTTCTATCAAAATATGACTCATTGACAATGCATCTAGTCTCTGAAGAACTCTGACAGAGGTGATTAAAAGTTGTTACATCTATTCTGCAGCCTATAAGATCAAGGAGTAATTTTGACTTCCAAATCTTATCACTTAAGATACAGATTTCATAAGGCTATAGATGTCATAGATGGTGATTTCTCTGATGGTTCTGGGCAAGGTCAATTGAAAACCTTCTAGAAAGGATTCACCATTTTAGATGACATTAAGAACATTCATAGGCTGGGCGCAGTGGTTCACGCCTATAATCTTAGCACTTTGGGGCTGAGGCAGGTGGACTGACTTGAGCTCACAGATTTGAGACCATCTTGAGCAAGAGTGAGACCCCGTCTCTAAAAAAACAGCTAGGTATAGTGGTGGATGCCTGTAGTCCTAGCTACTTGGGAGGCTGAGGCAAGAGAATCTCTTGTGCCCAAGAGCTGGAGGTTGCTGTGAGCTATGATGCTGCAGCACTCTACCGAGGTTGACAAAGTGAAACTCTGTCTCAAAAAAAACCCCAGCATATACTCTGGTTTCTCCTCAGATTGAATAAATCTTTTTTCATTTTTTAACTAAACAAAACAAAAAAAGAACATGCATAGGATGAGGTCAAAATACCAACAGTAACAAGAATTTTTTTTTTTTTTTTTTTTTGAGACAGAGCCTCAAGTTGTCACCCTGGATAGAGTGCCGTGGCATCACAGCTCACAGCAACCTCCAATTCCTGGGCTCAAACGAGTCTCCCGCCTCTGCCTCCCAAGTAGCTGGGACCGCAGGCGCCCACCACAATGCCTGGCCATTTTTTGGTTGCAGCCGTCATTGTTGTTTGGCGGGCCCGGGCTGGATTCGAACCCGCCAGCTCAGGTGTACGTGGCTGGCGCCTTAGCCCGTTGAGCCACAGGCGCCGAGCCAGTAACAAGAATTTAAAAGAAGTTGATTCCAGTCCTCATGGATGACTTAAGGGGTTTTTAAGACTTCAGTGGGCCAGGCGCAGTGGCTCGTGCCTATAATCCTAGCACTCTGGGAGGCTGAGGCAGGTGGACTGCCTGAACTCTAGAGTTTGAGACCAGCTTGAGCAAGAGAAAGACCTCATTTCTACTAAAAATTAAAAAAAATATGTTGGTGGGTATCGTGGCAGGCAGTCCCAGCTACTTGGGAGGCTGAGGCAAGAGGATCGTTTGAGCCCAAGAGTTTGAGGTTGCAGTGAGCAATGATGCCAGGGCAATGGAGTGAGACTCTGTCTTACACACATACACACACACACACAAAAGACCAGAGGAGGAAGTAACTGTAGATGTGGGGTAGTAAGAGAACTAGAATCAGAAGAGAAGCTTAAAGATGTAACTGAATTGCTGCAATCTCATAAGACAGACTATTATGGATGAGGAGTTGTTTCTTATAGCAGTGTAGAAAGTAGTTTCTTTTCTTTTCTTTTTTTTTTTTTTTTGCAGTTGAACCCACCACCCCTGGTATATGGGGCTGGCACCTACTCCTTGAGCCACAGGCTGTCCAGAAAGTAGTTTCGTAAGATGAATCTACTTCTGGTGAAGGTGCAGCTAACATTGTTGAAATGACAGAAAAGGATTTAGACTATTCCATAAACAGTTGGTCAGGCAGTGGCAGGGAAGGAGAGGACTGACTAATTTTGAAAGAAGTTCTACCTGTGGGGAAGTGCTATCAAACAACATCACATGCTACAGAGACATCATCATAAAAGAATCCAAGTAGCAAACTTTACTGTTGTCTTATTTTAGAAATTGTCACAGCCGCCCCAACACTCTTTAGTCAGGAGTCATCAACATTAATTCAAGTTCCCCCCACCACCAAAAAGACTACGACTTGTTGAAGGCTCGGGTGATTATTAGAATCTTTTTTCCCCTTTTATTCTTTCTTAAGCTTTGAAATAAAGAAAGCATCTTTTATCAATATTTTTAAATTAAGGAATGTACTTTAAATTTTTTTTTTTTTTGAGACAGAGCCTCAAGCTGTCACCCTGGATAGAGTGCCATGGCATCACAGCTCACAGCAACCTCCAATTCCTGTGCTCAAGAGAGTCTCCTGCCTCTGCCTCCCAAGTAGCTGGGACTGTAGGCACCCGCCACAACGCCCGGCCATTTTTTGGTTGCAGCCATCATTGTTGTTTGGCGGGCCTGGGCTGGATTCGAACCCACCAGCTCAGGTGTACGTGGCTAGCGCCTTAGCCGCCTGAGCCACAGGCACTGAGCCAGGAATGTACTTTAATTTTAAAAGACATGTCATTGCACACTTAATAAGGCTATAGTAGAGTATAAACATAACTTTTATATCACTGGGAAATCAAAAAATTTGTGTGACTTGCTTTACTGCAGTGGTCTGGAACCAAACCTACAATATCTCCAAGGCATGCCTGTAGTTAGAAAAATTATGGAGTATGTATTGTGCCAGCTCTGGAATAGGAAGGGCCTTTTATAAACCGTATTCCCTTTATACAAACTAGCACAGTTCCAGGCTCTATTGGAAAAGTGCTATAAGCTAAAAACAAGTTAAAAGCATCACTATAGGCTCGGTGCCTGTAGCTCAGTGGCTAAGCTACCAGCCACATATACCAGGGCTGGCAGGTTTGAATCTGGCCTAGGCCTGCCAAACAATGACAACTACAACAAGAAAAAATAGCCAGCCTGTTATGGTGGGTGCCTGTAGTCAGTTCTAGCTACTTGGGAGGCTGAAAAAAGAGAATCACTTGCGCCAGAGAGTTTGAGGTTGCTGTGAGCTGTGACACGACATTCTCCCAAGGGCAACATAGTGAGACTGTGTCTCAAAAGAAGGAAAAAAAAAAAAGCATCACTGTAGGCTCTTCACTTAAATACATCTGCTGAAAACCTACTACAATATAAGCCAGACTCCTTGGGCTGCCTGACTGAAACCTAAGATGGAAAGTGTGGGGTCTTTTAGTTTTTACCCCAGAGAGAAAGAGGCAGAGTCACACCATTAGAACACCACAACCACTGTACCCGAAAAACAGCTATTTCAAAGCTTATTAAACTTCAACCCCAAATACTAACAATAGGTTCAGAGTTTCCATATGTGCTTCGATTTTTGGCAATGAAAAATGAGAATTTTATAATACAAACATAAAAGATTAGGATACTTACGTTTTGCCCATAATTTGACTGCTCTTAGGGTAAGTCTAAAAGTTTCTTTATTTGGCACTAAATGCAAAATTTCATCAGTAACTCTACAACCTGAAAAAGACAGAGCATTCATTTTTTACTATGCAAAAAAAAAAACCCAGTTAATTCAAATGCCCTCCTAACTTAATGTTAAAAAAATGAAAGATTATAAACATCAGTGTTTTTTCCCAAATGTATTTGAAATTTAGCACTTAAAGTATGAGTAATGAACTTTTAAAAAATTAAACAATACACAGGTAATGCAACTCAACATTAAAACAGAAATGAGTTTGAATATTTTTTTCATTTACTTCAATATTTAATTTTATTAATCAAATGCCTCCAAGTTACAAAATTGTCATTATTCTTCAATGCAAATCTTTTCTACAAACACTATGACTGACTTAAACTTCGGAAATATAGCAATGTGCAATGATTAACTTAAACAAAATACACTATAAACCAGTGTTTATCAAAGTATGGTCAATGCACCCTAGGAATGTGAGGTCAAACCTATCTTTATAATAATAGTAAGGCTTTTTTTTTTCCTTTTTCACTGTGTTAACATTTGTACTGATGATACAAAACCAAGGGCGGATAAAACTGTTAGTATCTTGGTAGTGAATCAAGACAATGACAATGAACTATAGTAGCAGACAATGTATCTTTACTGCCACAACTTATAAAGAAAGGGAAAAGAACATTTGAGATTGAGTTGAAAGCTGAACTACCTGCTTTTTTTCTTTTTTTTTCTTTTTTTTTTTTTTTTTGAGAAAGTGCCACAATCTGTAACCCTGGATATAGTGCTGTGGCATCCACAGCTCACAGCAACCTCCAATTCCTGGCTCAAGTGAGTCTCTTGCCTCCACCTCCCAAGTAGCTGGGACCACAGGCGCCTGCCACAACGCCCGCCCATTTTTTTTTGGTTGTAGCCATCATTGTTGTTTGGCAGGCTTGGGCTGGATTCGAACCCACCAGCTCAGGTGTACATGGCTGGCGCCCTAGCCCGTTGAGCCACAGGTGCCGAGCCCTACCTGCTTTTTTTCAAGGAACACCAGTATTACTTCGAGGAAGGATTGATAGAGAAATTATAGTTATTCAGCTTTTATTAATAGCTATTTCCTAAAAAATTAACACAGTGAGCTCCTTCAAGAAAAACAAATGACAACATTTAATGCTAATAATACAATTTAGTCTTTCAAATTAAATTAGAATTTAGTACAATTTTTATCTGCTACTGTGAGCTTTCCAATACTAAAAAGACTTTTCTAGGCTGAGCACATTGGCTCACGCTTTTAATCCTAGCACTCTGGGAGGCCAAGGCAGGAGGACTACTTCAGCACAAGAGTTTGAGACGAGCCTGGCAATACAGCCAGAACCCATTGCTACAAAATATTTTTAAAAATGAGGTGAGCATGGTGGTGCACACCTGTAATCCCAGCTATGCCATACGTTTGAGCTTGCAGTGAGCTATGATCATTTGACTATACTCTAGTTGGGGCAACAAAGTGAGACCCTATCTCCAAATAAATGAATAAAAAAAAAAAAAGACTTTTCTAATGATATTGGTGGTGATATAAATGAATATTAATTTCGATATTTTATAATGAAATGTATGTGAACATTCGGAAAATCCAAATAACCTTGTGACCCAAAATTTTCCAAATGACAGTGGCATGACAGTACAACATCATGCATAGGTAAAAGAACTATTTAAAGAACAAAATAAAATAGTGGATTTTCATGTAATGGAGTACAAAAAGTTCAGTGATATGGTTTTAGATTCTATACTCTAACCTTTAGGAAACTATCAATCTTTTTCAGCAGTAAAAAAGAACTATAAACAAGGATGACCCTCACACACATTACACTTAAGATAAAGTCAGATACAAAAGAGCACATATTATATGATTCCATCTATATGAAATGTCTAAAAAGGCAAAAATCTATAGAAAAGGCAAATCTACTGAGAGAGAAAGAAAATTAGTGGTTGCCAGGGAATGAAAGTCAGAAGGGGAAATGACTACAAATGGGTATGAGGAATCTTTAGAGAGTGATGAAATGTTCTAAAATCAGATTGTACTGTACAACTCTGGGAGTATAAGGACCACTGAACTGTACCCCTGAAGTATTAATTTTACATTATGTAATAATACTTCAATAAGATTGTTAAAATGAAAAAAAGAAATTGTGGTCACTAGTCAAGTTTGGGCATAGAAACAAAGAAGAATAGTCATGATGATCTGAAAAGGCTACTGAAACACTGCTCCCAGTTCCAACTATGTATCTCCAGGAGGCCAGATTTTTTCCCCGTCTGTTAACCAAAGCAAAATATAATAGACTGAGAATCTATCTATTTTCTATTAGGTAGACTATTACAGAGATTTTAAAAAATGCTTAAAAGGTGGGGCATTCTTCACACACAAAACCTTAAATTATGATATTACTTCTAAATGAGTATGTAAAATTTTAAAAAAATTTCTCCATTTTTATGTCTATACTGGTAAATATGAACAGATATAACCCACATACACAAAAGCTCTTTGGTGTCCTCAGTAAATCTTAAAAGGACAAATGGGTCCTGAGACCAGTTAAGCTTGAGAACCAATACTATAAACATAAACAGCCCTTCAAGTAAACTTGTGATTTTAGGATAATTAAATGTGATCTCATTATTCATAAAAATAAAATTACATGATTTTTAAATGAGTTAATCTAATCCCTAAAAAAGTCCTCTGATAGTCAATTCTGTAGAAAGGTCTCTATTTTAGTCTAATTGTTTTTAAGTAGATATCTTCAATTTCTTCTTAAAAGCTTACCATTTAAGCT
Organism: Perodicticus potto; assembly: GCA_963574655.1. Taxonomy (NCBI): domain Eukaryota; kingdom Metazoa; phylum Chordata; class Mammalia; order Primates; family Lorisidae; genus Perodicticus; species Perodicticus potto. Next base: position 4,963 of record CAUYRH010167316.1, on the reverse strand, counting down.
GCGAATACACCTTATATCAAGGCTTCTCAGGCGAGAGTCATCCCTTAGATCTAAATTATCTGATATGGTTTGTATTGCCAGTCTTGCAAAGACTAGATCAATCTTTGGAAAGATGAAAAAAAAAAAAAAAGAAAAATATTACTTCTCCTCCTAGTTCATCCTCCCCCATCCCCATTTTAAAAATGTAAAAAGTTCTAATTATTAGCTTGGGAAGCGCTACTAAAACTTCAAAAGGCCTATATATAGGCAATTTCACATGGGAAAATCACTGCAAAGTTTTGTTAAGGTAATTAAAATCTCAAATTAAGTAAAATATTAATTTTAGCATATATGTCAAACATTTAAAAAATATCAAAACCTTATGAGTGAATTTCTGAAGATGGAAGATCCAACACACATTTACGTTCACTCCCTCTTGAAACCTCACTAAAATAACACAAAAATTTTGTTTTATTTTTTGTTGAGTCATTTTAAAGGCAAAATCCACTAGGACAAAGAAAACAAAAAGATGGTGGTGCCGGTAGCTCAAGCAGCTAAGGCACCAGCCACATGCACCAGAGCTGATGGTTCGAATCCGGCCTGGGCCTGCCAAACAATGACAACTATAACCAAAAAATAGCCAGGCATTGTGGTGCCTGTAGTCCCAGCTACTCGGGAGGCTGAGGCAAAAGAATTGCTTAAGCCCAGGAGTTGGAGGTTTACTGTGAGCTGTGATGTCACGGCACTCTACCCAAGGCAATAGCTTGAGACTCTGTCTCAAAAAAAAAAAAAAAAACCAAAACCAGAGATAACGGCAAAAGCTATGAAAGCTGGAAAGCAGATGGACAAGTGGTTGACAGATCTAGCAGACCTAAGAAAGCAGATAAAAATGCTGTATCTAAGAAATAAGGACAGGAGACTGTAAATAAATACACAAATAAAAAGTAACATCTAAAGAATAAAAACTCTTCTCAGAAATTAAAAATATGAGGCTCGGTACAATGGCTCATGCCTATAGTATTAGCACTTTTGGAGGTTCAGCATCAGCCTCAGCAAGAGCAAGACCCCATCTCTATTAAAAAAAAAACAAACAGAAAAATTAGCTGGGTGTAGTGGCATATGCCTGTAGTCCCAGCTACTCAGGAGGCTAAGGCAGAACTGCTTGAGACCAGAAGTTTGAGGTTGCAGTGAGCTCTGATGATACTGCTGCACTCTAGCCAGGGTGAAAGAGCAAGACATGGTCTCAAAAAGAAAAAAAAAAAAGAACGTAAAAATACCAGCTGGGCAAAGTAGCTCATGCCTGTAATCCCAGCACTTTGACAGGTGGAGGCAGGAGGATTGCTTGAGCCCAGGAGTTCCATACCAGCCTGAGCAACATAGTGAGACTCAGTCTCTACAAAAAAAAAATACAAAAATTAGTTGCTGTACTGGCACAGGCCTTACAGTTCCAGTTACTTGGGAGGCTGAAGGAGGAAGATCACTTGAACCCGGGAGTTAAGAGGTTGCAGTTGAGATGACACTATTGCACTCTACCCTTGGTGACAGAGCAAGACTATCTTTAAACAAAAGATTAAAAATATGACAGCAGACATGAAAAAAAAAGAAAGTTCAGAAGGTGAGAATATTTCAAAAAGCAGAACTATGAAAATATGGTTAATAAGGCGGAAGAGATTTAAAAAAAAAAAGGCAGTCCTAGAGGTCCAACATACAAATGTTAGAATTTCAGAAAGAAAAAACAAGGCAAGAAATCCAACAAAATTCAACAAAACTTCCAGAACTGAACAAGAATTTACAAATTGAAAGAGAAATACTAAATGCCTAATACACTGGTTGAATAGCTACATACCAAAATATTAATATACTTATAATGAATTATACAATTATGAAAAAAATCATATAAACTTCCAAAGAGACAAACTGGTCTATATGCAAAGAATGAAGAACCAAAATCTTCATATCACAGTACAGAAGTTAGAAAGAATGAAGAAAGGCCTTCAAAATTCTTCTAAGAAAAATAATATCCTACCTAGAATGTTATACTCAGCCAAATTATCAATTTAATGTTAAGAATAAAATGAAGACATTTTTAAACATGCAAGATATTTTAAAAAGGGCTCCTTCTCAAGAAGCTAGGATGAGCTTCACTAAAATTGAGAATGAATCAAGAAAAAAGAAACTCTAGAGAGAAGTAAAATGAAACTCCAGGATGACAGTAACGGAATATGCCAGGGTGATAGTTGTATAACAATCATGGAGAACAGGTTAGATTGAGAAGACCCAGTAAGGTGTTTTCCCAAGATTATAATGACATAATACCTGATAAATCTAAGCTTATTTAGAGGAGATTTAGAAAACTAGAGAAGACCAGGTTAGAGTTATAAGTCATAAGTATAAAAACCAAGCCAACAAAACCCAAACAATTACTAATTCCTAAAAAAGCAAAATGTTACACAGTAAAGAACGGTAATCTAGTATACATATAATGCTTATCTCTGAATACTGTGTAAGAGACTATGGGAATAAGGGTGTGTACAAAAATCACAGGGGTAGAGATATATAGGTTGGTTCATTTTTCGTGATAAGAAGTCAATGAGAGAGAGAGAAGAGACAATTTAAAGACTAATTGATTTTTTTAAAAAATATGCACCTACGTTAAGTTTGACTTCAAAGCAAAACATAAAAACCCTCAGAGGTTAAATAGTTTGACTGTAAAGCCAGAAAAATATTAAAATACTTACTTCAATACCATCAAATTCAAATTTTATAACAGGTACAAAGGCATCTTCTACAGCCTACAAAGAGGAAAACAATTACAACACATAAGTATAATCCTTTCTCTATTCTTCCTAACTGCCAATAATGTGACTATCTTTGCTCTTTATTTGTATTTTAACTCAATAGAAAAAGAGAAAATGTTCTCGGTCTTATGTTCCAGGTAAGTACTTCTTCTTTGTGCTCTATGTTAAGATATACAAAATGGCTATTAAGTTAACCAACACTGGTTAACTAACTTACTATCCTCTTAAAAATATTTCCAAGAAACTGGTAGGTAGAACTACTGTCATCTGGGTACTTATTATTTCCTTTCTCTAAATTAAAAACTGATTATTTAGAAAGAACACTAGTGCTAAAAATTAAAAATGGAGATCTCATGACTTATCTATAAGAATAATAACATATTCGGCTCCGTGCCTGTGGCTTAATGGGCTACGGTGCCAGCACGTACACCTGAGCTGGCGGGTTCGAATCCAGCCCGGCCCGCCAAACAACAATGGCTGCAACCAAAAAATGGCTGGGCATTGTGGTGGGCGCCTGTAGTCCCAGCTACTTGGGAGGCAGAGGCAGGAGACTCGCTTGAGCCCAGGAATTGGAGGTTGTTGTGAGCTGTGATGCCATGGCACTCTACTCAGGGTGACAGCTTGAGGCTCTGTCTCAAAAAAAAAAAAAAAAAATAATAATAAATAAATAAATAAATAAAAATAATAACATATTCAATATAGTTAGGATTACTTTAGTAGAAATGTCTTCCTTAATCTCCTGACCTAATTCTTAACCTCCTTCTCTGAAAATATTCCCAGATTCCTTTGAACTTGCACCCATCATTTGATATGCACCTTTTATAAGTTATTACAGTAAATGGTTTATGTAAATTACCTCATTAATTCTTAGAAAAACCTTATGAAAAAAAGTTAACAACACATCACCAGTTTATAAATGAGGAAACTGAGGCTTACAGAGTTAGGTAATTTGCTTGATGTCTAGGTGCTAATATGTGGTAGATTCTAGATGCAAACCCAGATATGTTTAACTAATAAAACCCATGCTTTTAATCATTGTGTTATTTTAACAAAATAAAGCAACTTCTTTCTTTTTCTTTTGAGACAGTTTCACTCTGTTGCCCTGGGTAGAGTGCCATGGCATCATGACAGTTCACAGCAACCTTAAACTCTTGGACTCAAGCGATTCTCTTGCCTCAGCCTCCCAAATAGCTGGAACCACAGGCTTGTGCCACTATACCTAGCTAGTTTTCTATTTTTAGTAGAGACGGGGTCTTACTCTTGCTCAGGCTGGTCTTGAACTCCTGACTCCTGAGCTCAATCCATCTGCCTTAGCCTCCCAGACTGCTAAAATTACAGCCATCAGCCACCATGCCCGGCCAAGATATACTAACTACTTAAAAACTATTCAATAATCTTATCGTAGCATACCAATTGGGGAGGGGGGTCAGAGACGGTTTGTTTTCCCCTGTTTTTGACTCCCCTCATTAGTTCATGATTTTTAAACCCTAGCTTTTACTGTTATTTGTTAATAAACTAAGTTGAAAACACTAAATTTCAGAAGATACTTACTCTTAAGTTTCTAATTCCATCTTGACGTTTCAATTTTTCAAAAAAAGACTGAAAAAAATCAGCTCTCTCCACATGTCTTGGAGCTACACAAAGTGCATCAATGTCAGCTCCTATAAATTAAAACATTTATCAAAAAGAGTATGTATTACATTTTTGTTAAAGTACACACAAGCATATATACAGAAGTATGAAAGATGAGTACACGAAAATGTTAATTACTTCTGAATAGTGAGACAATAAGAATTTTATTCTCCTATATTTTCTAATTATGAACAATAAAGGTTTGTTATTGAAAGTTCTTTTTGCTAGAACACAGAGAAGCAGTTACCTTTGGTGTGTACTCCAAGCCTATAGGATCCAAATGTGAAAATTTTACCACCAACAGTAGCCACAACAGAAGGTGGGAGATTCTAAAATAAAATTAAGCAAAAGACATTTACTTATTCAAGTTATTTAGCACAAAAATGACCTTAAAAATGCCTATTGCCTTTTTTTTTTTGAGACAGAGCCTCAAGCTGTCACCCTGGATAGAGTGCTGTGGCATTGCAGCTCACAGCAACCTCCAATTCCTGGGCTCAAGCAAGTCTCCTGCCTCCACCTCCCAAGTAGCTGGGACTACAGGTGCCCACCACAAC
>CAUYRH010167315.1:0-13652 GCA_963574655.1 Perodicticus potto | reverse complement strand
AAAGGCCTAAAGGAGGAGATGGGGAAAGACCGGGAGAGAAACGGAGAGAGCTTCTCTCTCCCCACTTGAATTCTCTCCCTCTACCAGGAGCTTTAGTGTTTTCTGTATTCTTTTCTGTAAATCAATTCTGTCTTACCACTGAGGGGTGGGGGGAGGGAAATAACGTAATAAAGAATAATAAAATACATGTATTTAAATTAAAAAAAAAAAAAGATTACTGAGGCAAATTCGTAAGTGAATTACAGGCAACTCAGAGGGGCCTGACAGCCCTACTGCCCATCCACATCCCCGGTACATCTTCACTGATTGGATACCTGGAGAGCATTTTTACCCTATGAGGCCCTGATTCTTTTTTAGTGGACAAGTTGTAATCAATGAGCATTTTGAGTGCTCTGTCTACCCACAGTCTGCCCACTCAATGGCTACTCCTGCCAGCTTTTCTATAATTCATAGAAAGGGGACAGATGCCTCCAGGAATAGTCTCAAAAAGGGCTATTACCTTTAAGAGACCCAGAAATCCCTGGCAAGGACCAGATGCTTGACATGACCTCTGCAGATCTTCAGCCCCAACACCTTTGTAATCAGACTCCATAAAACCCAGAACAAGAGAGCTTTGATGAGTGATGAGGTAGGAGGCTTTTCTGCACAGCTTTCTGTCTGCTTGAAACAATCCTTCCGTGCTCAGTTTCAGTTCAGGTGAGGTTACAGCAGGGTTGGTTGGCACTGGTGATTGGCAAGGGAGAGGCGTGAAGGCAAAGAGGGTGAGAACTGCAAGTACAGATCACCTAAGATCATCAGGACCAGATACTTATGGTACACACTGTTATCTATAAAAACAGAAACAAAAATGTAAATAGCCATAGATTATAGACACCCAACTACACCAAGGCAAAGCTAAATGCACTATTTACCCAACCTCATTGCTTCTTGAGAGGAGTGATTGTAAGTCTTTCAGCATCATGGACCCAATCTTGGATTTGCCTCCAATTTATTTACAGTTCAGATGAAAACTCTAGACACCCCCAGCTTCTGTAACCAAGCATTACATACCATGGACAGAAGAAAATGTTAACAACTATATTATTCAGGAATGAATTTGGAACATACATAAGGAAAGACACAATGTAGGTACTCTTTCTCTCTGAGATTGTAGTCACTGGCACATCCTAATGCACTTGAGTTGAGCAGGCTTGCAGGGGAAAGAGATGAAAGAAATGGCTCCATTCTGACTTAGATGCCGATTGGAACATAGCTTCAGCCGGATACACGCTGCAGGCCTCTCTGAGCTGTAAAGCAGTCTAGCTTTGGCAGACTGCCTCCTGTGAGTACCAGGTCTCTTGTCAGTAATAAATGCAATGTAGCTTTCGAGGCAGGTCTGCTTGTACCTAAAGCTACCATTGCTGCAGTTCCAAGGAGACAGTGTTTGCTAGCCTTGTGCAAGGGCTCTGGCCAGCTAGAAATCTTCAAGTTAAAACATAATCAGAAATAATTTTAGTTGTGACACTGTAAAAGCTCTTTGGCATCCGTGAGAGATAAGACTGATATTTGTAAGTGAAAAAAATCTCTTTTTCTAAGTCAACTTCTTGAAGATAGATTTACATTTTGTGCTATTGCAAACTGAAATCTGATTGACAGTGAATGACTTGCTTACCTAGAAGTCCTGGTTCTTGTCTTATTCTTGACTGCTGCCGTTTGATCTTAGACAGATCCCTTTCTACCGCCATTTAAAAATACCCTGGCCCATACCCTACTTCATGAAGATACTATAAAAAATTTTGAAATGATGGGAAAAAATATGCAAAGTAGGAGTCAGTCAGTCTGAGTTTGAATCCCAGATCTGCCACTTAACAGTGTGACTTCTTCAAGACTCAGTTTTCTCATCTTTAAAATGGGGATAAAGTAGTACCTACCTCAATAGGATGGTTGGGAGATAATTTATTTCGGCCATGTGTTAGAGGAGAACTGAAATTCTGGTAGTGTGCAGAAATACAGTAAATTGTTCAATAAATTGAACTCTGAATATTTTTATGTAGTATGTCTAATAAGCAGCATCTCCAAATGATTCTGCAGATTCCTGGTTCACAGTATTCTTCAATTGCAGTAAGAGTTGGTGGAGTTTTGGAGGTGGGTCATGTCATATGGCCAGTTTAAGCTTTAGGATTTTTTATTAAAGGCTTTGAATTCTCCAGACCACAGGAAGCAAATAAATGGAAACTGGGTGAATGTTGATGTTTATGGTGTTCATTTAGGGCTGTCTGACTGTTTTCCCTTGTTTTTGTTGCAGAGATTCGTGCTCAGCTCACAGAGCAGATGAAATGCCTGGACCAGCAGTGTGAGCTCCGTGTGCAGCTATTACAGGACCTCCAGGACTTCTTCAGAAAGAAGGCTGAGATTGAGATGGACTACTCCCGCAACCTGGAGAAGCTGGCTGAGCGCTTCTTGGCCAAGACACGCAGTACCAAGGACCAGCAATTCAAGTAGGGACTCTGTGGCTGTTACTCTTAGAGATACTAGGAGTGGGGTCTGGGATGGGTTGTGCCACTTAGATCCACTTGGATTCATGAGCTGCTAATGTCAAATTGGTTGAAAGCCCTCAAGGGCTTCTCCTTTTCCAGATGAGTCTCATGTGCCCTTCAATATCCTGGGGAGATCAGAATAGATGATGAACTACTAATAATGGCAGCAAACATTTTTATAGCTTTTTTTATTGCCAGCTATGGTTCTAAGGGCTTTTCATATATGGTAGCTCACTTAATGGGCACAAGAACTCTGTGAGTTGGTTACTTTTATCTTCAATTTATACATGAGGAATTGGAGCCATAAAGAGGTTAATAAACTCTTGAGAGGCTGAGGCAAGAGGATTGCTTGTGCCCAAGAGTTTGAGGTTGCTGTGAGCTATGTCATGGCATTCTACCCAGGGCGACAAAGTGAGACTCTGTCTCAAAAAAAAAAGGTTAAGAAACTTAACCTAAGGTCTCTCTCTCTCTCTCTCTCTCTCTCACACTTCCTTAGTAAATAGAGCTGGAATTCAAATCCACGCAGTCTGGCTCTAGGGTCTATACTTTTAACCATTTCACCAAACTGTCTTTAGCCAGAACAAATGAATGGTATTGTAGCCATACATCTAAATCCCTGCCTAGGTAGTTGCTAAGGTCAATTTCTTTTGCATTTACAATATTTATACAACTGCCCTTCATACTGTTGCTATTGCTACAGTATGCATTGTTGTTGCTACTGTTGCATCCCATTGCTATTGCCCTAGTTTAGATCATCATCTTTTTCCTAAATGATTACAATACTTAGTGTGTTATCTATAGCAGAGATTTTCAATCTTGGCTACACATTAGAATTCCATGGAGAACTTTTTAAAAAATACAGAAATCTGGGCCCCACTCCAGACCAATTAAATGATAATCTCTGGGAGTAAAGCCTGGGTAATAGGATGGTGTAAAAGCGTCCCAGGTGATTCTAATGAACAGCCAGCATTGAGGACCACAGTCTGCAGTTTCTCCCCACTCCAATCTGCCTGCTCCACTATGATCAGATTTAATCTTCCTGGAACACACTGGGGATCAGGCAGTCTCTCTCTGCAAAACTTTCTATGGGTCCACACCGTTAATGTTCTTTTCTTTTCTTTTTCTTTTTTTTTTTTGAGACGGAGTCTCGCTATGTCGCCCTTGGTAGAGTGCCGTAGTGTCACAGCTCATAGCAACCTCAAACTCTTGGGCTTAAGCAATTCTCTTGCCTCAGCCTCCCAGTAGCTGGGACTACAGGCGCCTGCCACAGCACCTAGCTATTTTCTGGTTATTGTTGTTTAGCAGGCCCTGGCCAGGTTTGAACCCACCAGTCCCAGTGCATGTGGCCAGCGCCCTAATGTTCTTGATACTTAAGTTGTAAGTCTCCCTGTGTCAGCATCATCTGGAATGTTAGAAATGCAGAATCTCAGGCTCCATCGGAGACCTACTGTAACAAGATGCTCAGGAGATTGGTGTGCACACTGACGTTTGAGAAGTGCTGCTCTCTTCACAAAGATGCATTTTTCATGGCTTGGTCTTCAGGCCCCCTGTATCTGGCCTCAAAAATCTTTCCAACTTTATTCCCCATTTTTGTTCCACTGTATCTAAGCAAACAGAACATTCATTCCAGTGAGCCCTTAGTGTCTTTATATGCCCATTCTTTGTATCTCTGCATGTCTGAGACAAACCCATCTTAAGACTTAGTTCAGATGCTGTCTGTCTCAAAACACTTTCCTGATTCTCCAGAAGAAAAAATGTTCTCCATCTTCTGAATTCTTACAGCATTACACTTGTTCTTCTTTTAGGGCACTCGGCACTGTCTGTTATCTTCCCATAGAGGACTTATAAGTTTGTCTGATTCATCATCCAGTGTTTCACAGTGCCTAGCATAATATGTAGTATATAGTAGATGCTCACTAAATATTGTGGCATGAGTGAGTGAATGAATAAAACATGTCTTATTTCCCCTATTTTCTATCTTCACTTTTTGACCTGCTAATATAAGATACAAATTATTCTTTATAAGCCGTCTCTGAGCATTGACTATGGAGTAAGATTGAGGAGACCACAATACTCTCAAAATAAGCCAGAATGAGAACATCCTCCACGTGTTTTCTCCCGAGTCTCTTATCTTTCCCAAGTCCTATTCTCTTTACAATAAGAGAATCATCTGATGATAAAATGTTATTTTAGTATGTGATACTTAGAAGAGACATCATTTATCATAAGAAAATGATTTAAAGTTACATTTATTCTGTTGGTAACCTCCTCCTAAGTTTAAAACAGCACGTGATTTTAATACTATATTATATTCTCAGCTTAAGGATATAATTATTGCAAATTAGGTTCATATGTGTTAATCTCTAAATCATTTATATTGCTCTGATTAAGATCACATATAAGGAGCAGGGTATTTTCCCCAAGGCCGGAAGAATAAATTTTCCTTCTGATAAACTTAGTACTTAGCATCATTTTTGTCTTAAATGACCAGTGAGTATTTATTTCACTTTCACTTATTGTACAAAGTATTGGAAGATAGAAGAAAAGTTCATTGTGTGTTTCCATACCTGGTTAGGGAGAAATGATTTTGCATACAGGAAGCAACCAGAGGATACAACAATAATGATCTCATTAGGAGATTGTTGGTATTATGTAGAATATAGATAGGACAAGAAGTCAGAAAGAAATTATCAGAAATAGATAAAGGATCTGGGATAGTCAGGCAAGTCTTCATGAAACAAGTGGGATTTAGGTTGGATTTTAAAGGTAGATTTGTTAGAAGAAGAGCACAGCACGTTTAGGTGAGAGGAGGCAGGAATGTTTGGTGAAGAGGGGGTGTAAGGGCTAGTATAAGGTTCAGCTTCATTAAGGGAAAGGTTCTTAATGACTAATATTCATTGTGTTCATCCAACTGATATTCATTGCACATTCCCTGAATGTTTTCATTGTGCCTTGAGATAACAGGGAACAAGCACTGCCTCTTCCACATAGTACTTAATAATAGAACAAGAAAATAGGCATCAAATAAGCTGCACAATTAGATATATAATTTAAAGTTGTGGTAAGTTTAGTGGAAGGAGCGTACAAGGTGGCACAGGATCCTAGAGGAAGGGAACTTCTCCACTCTTTTGACCGTCACTTTATGGCTGGTTTATTGTAGTAGCGCCTGTCTAATCTTATTCTGAGTAACGATCTACTTCTTCAATAAACCCCCTTTAAATATACTTACCAGGTACTGTGCTCTGTACTAATTCCAATGAGGACTAATATAAGCTTCAGAAACTCTGGTTAACAAGGAAAAGAGACATATAAAAAATATAATGTGAAAAGGGCTTTAGTAGAGACATGAAAACGCAGATATTTGCAAAAGCAGTGGGAAATAAGGTTACATAAAGCAAGTGGACTCTAAATGATGGTTCTTTGACAGCAAACAGAGAAGTTGTGATGTGATGATAGCTTAGGAGTGAGCCCTCTGGGTTCTTGCATGGGGAGAGAAACATGAGGAAAAATATGGTAGAAGAGTGACTTTTTATGCCAGAGAATGGTAGGGTGGAGGGGTTGGGGATAATCCACACACAGTGTGCAAAAAAAGAATGGAGAGGAAGAATGCATTCAAGAGGCATTTGGGAAACTAGACAGGACTGGATAGATAACTGATTGGCTAAAAACTTAACAGTCAGAGGTGACCCAGTGCCTCTAACCTAACAACCTGGAAGAAGGGTGGTGGCATCCGTGATAGCAGTGGGCATGCGGAGGGAAGACCTGTTTTGAATGGTGACCTTACTTTGGCTCTGTTGGGTTTGTGGCAGTATGAGACCTTCAGGTGTGCAGGTAGAGAAGTTGTACAGCTGAAGTAAGAGGTTATGACTGGGGATAGCCAGCAGAATGTTCAGTATAAGGTGATTATGGAAGATAAAAAAGGATATGAACTCAGGGAAGAGAAAGAAGAACAAAGCTAAAAACAGGGCCTGAGGCTTGGGGGACACCCAGTGTTAGGGAACAGAAAAAGTTACTGCCAAGAGAAGTGGAAGTGACCTGGGTGAGGGGGAGAGTTGCGTTTTAATTTTGGTTTTGGTAGAGTAGAAAGTAAGGTAGGTTAGTGTTGTCTGATGGAATTAGAACTGTTTGAAGTTGAAGATCTGTAAAAGTTAATCACAAGAATTTCTTTTTTTTTTTTAGACAGAGCCTCAAGCTGTCGCCCTGGATAGAGTGCTGTGGCATCACAGCTCACAGCAACCTCCAATTCCTGGGCTCAAGCGAGTCTCTTGCCTCCGCCTCCCAAGTAGCTGGGACTACAGGCGCCCACCACAACACCCGGCCATTTTTTTGGTTGCAGCCGACATTGTTGTTTGGCAGGCCCGGGCTGGATTCGAACCCACCAGCTCAGGTGTACGTGGCTGGCGCCTTAGCCCGTTGAGCCACAGGCACCGAGCCAATCACAAGAATTTCTTATTGATTCATCTTTCATTCACATGTAAGACATTGCTGTTTGTGTAGGTCAGAAATGGCTACATAGTGGCAATTTCATGTGGTACATCCTAATGGAAGAGACGAGACATATGCACAAATGCATTTTGCCAGATGATAAGAAGGTCAATAAGAGAGGTCGCTGCAACATCCTACTTTCATACATAATTCCTAAAAATGTACATGAAAGTCAAATGGTTGAATGTCTAACTACAGTTTTACATGGAGTAGTTGGGTTCTATCATTATTAATATGAGCATACATGTGAAGTTCTGAATACCTTATCTGATGTATTTCTAGCATTTATTTGCACCTTGTCTTTAATTTTCTCCACAACTAAACTCACCACCTGCCTGTGTAAGTCCAATGAGCATGGAAAGAACTGATGTTTGCTGCCTTTGTCCCATTAATACAGTGATGATACTTCTCAGGGCAACACTAGTAAACATGGCTTTTATTTTTCCATTTCCCACTCATTCCTATGTTGTAAAAGTAAACGAGTATTCGGATGCTTACATAGTACCAGCATTGCTGTCCAGAGACAACCATGCTGCTGTAACTGAACTAGCACTTGGCAGACAGCATTACTAGACCATGCTTGAAACATTTGTCTGCAACTGAGAAGTTGACACTTTGGCACAGGAAAGGCATTTTAGGCATGTCTGATTTGGTAAAGATATAGGTTTGGCTGATATAAGAGGCCCCAAGTAATAATAATGGCTTATATAAGATAGAGGTTGTTTTCTCTCTTGTGTAATAGTCTGGATGTTAGCCACCTTTGGCTGTGTCAGACTCCTTAGTCCATCCCTAGAGTGTTGTCTTTTTTTGTATGAAACAAGGTGGCTCACTGCCATCATGTTCCCATTCCAGCCAGCGGGAAAGGCTACAGGGCAAGGGGCAGGTTCATCCTTACTTTATCAGGTGTGGCCTAGAAGGGGCACATACATCTCTTCAACTACATCCAGTTGTCCAGAACTTAGTCACATGGTTATACTGAGCTGCAAGGGAGGCTGGGGAAGGTAGTTATTATTTTGGGTGACGATAGAGTTCCCATAAATATGGAAGAAGGGGGAACATATTTGCAGACGGTCAGCAGCATTTGCCATGTTGTCCCTGTGTGATGTATGGAAGGACAGGTTTATGAAAGACTGTGGCTGCCCTCCATACAGAGTGCCACAGGTGCACCGAGAAGAGAGATTTATTTTGGATGGGGCCTGGGGAGGGCTTTGTGGAGGTAAAGTTCAATGGATGGGAAATGGAAAAATAAAAATGCCAATCTAGGTATTGGTCCTATAAGCTTAGTACAATTGAGACTTTATGCAGAAATTGTAGAAAGATGGGGAAGGAAGAATTTTAGGCAGAGAGCAGTGTTAGTAAGGGCTAACAGAGCTGAGAACAAGACTGGTGGATAACTTGTCTGATTTGCTGAAGAACAAGAATTATAAATGTGATAGTGAAATAAACCTGGACAAGGTGGTAGGAACAGAAGATTACAGAGATCTATGAATGTCAGGCTACAGGGTTTGGGCTTTATTCTGTATGCATAGGGGAACCACTGATAGTTTTGAGCAAGGAACATAATTATGGCCATGCTTTGAAAAGGTAACCATGGCAACTATCCATATGATCAATTGGCGTGGAGAGGCTGGAAGGAGGACCTGTTAACAGAGATGGCAGTCCAGTGGTGAGGTTAATGTGAGCCAAAACTGAAGTCGTGCTCTTGGAAATAGACAAAGTGGGGTCAAATGTGAGGGCAAGAATCAATTGAAGTCAGAGAAGCTGGGACAGAGAAAGGGCTCTTGGTTTCCTAGGTCTCTGGAGTGAGAATTGTACTGTATTTTCATTCAGCCGGTGAACTATAGCCTCGATTTTGCTGACTGTAGGACTGGTCCCAGAATAGTTCATTCTCTGCCCAGAGCATCTCAGCGGGCACTCATCACCTCCCCTGGAGCTGTAGCAGCTGTTGGCCCAGCAATGCCATGAATGTGTTGCCCTGTGCTGCCAGGAGAGCAGCTGCCAGCGGCAGCTCTGGACAGACGAGTCTCAGGGATGTGGAAACTATTCAACTTGGGATGGGGCAGGTTGGCTGTGGCTGAAGTTGGTCCACTTGGTTGCATCCCACCCTTTTCCAGGCCACTTTCTCACCCTGGCTGGGTTTCAGCCACTCGTACTGGGTTAGCTTGGGTATTTTGTTACAGTTTTAAGTGACTGCATTTAGGAATAAATGTTGCTGAACTGCCTTCTTCTCTTCTCTTGGCCGACTTATTCCCCTGGAATCCACCTCCTTGTCGCTCTTTGGCTTTGCTGCCTATTCTGCTTTGCTCCTGCTCACCCTTTGTCCTCTCCCACGCTGTGCTCAGTGCAGGCATCCTCATTAAAGCCCACACAGCTCAGACTCTGCTGCAAAGTCTGACCCTGTGGTTCTCTCTCCCCTCTCCCCCCCACCCCCCACCAGGAAAGGGAGATGCTATAGATAGAACTAGAGTGGTTATTTGATTCTACCTTATTCTGCTTTAAGATAGGTAACATGGCTTCCCTCATCCCAGTGAATTGAGGGAGGACACTGTTAATGTCTGAAATTCTGTTGGCCTGGTTTGATTAAGAGCAGTTATAAAGTATCATGTGAGGATAGAAAGCCTTCCTAGGGAAGATGTTCTTGCATTTTCTTTGGCTCCTTGAAGAGCATAAATGTATTCCTATTTGTTGCTGAGCCTTTGATTGTCTCTTTTAAGTGGAATCTGTGTTAATATTGCCCAGCAGGACTCTAATTGATAATGCATTGGCTGTTGGTTTTTTTTTTTTTTTTTTACACACAGACTTGCTGTAAATTACCTTTCAGCCCTTAGCTCACTTGGTTTTGATCTCCTACTTTTAATAGCTCATTTCTTGCTTTCATTTTGAGGTTGCTTTTTTTCCTTCTGTTGAGTTTTTAAAGGAATACTTCTACACTGCTATCCCACTGTGATCCTTAAAGAGACTTCATGCTATTTTATAACCCACTGTCAACATTTTTTCTTTCTTCCAGGGTTTCCTTCTCCTCAGCAAATATTTGGTGAACATTTTAAAGGTACTATTTATTCTACACTCTTAGAGGAGAGAAATTGAAAGTAGTAAAAGTAGTAATTCTTTTCTACCCAAATTTATAATCTAGTCAGAAATAAAATGTGAAGACAAAAACACAAGTCTTCAGTATAAAACTGTTCATGGTAAGTACCAGCTATGTGCTACGTAAGAGTTGATGCTCGGCTGGATCATCAGGGAACTTCAGTGAGGAAGTGGTATCTGAGCCTAGGCTGGTTCTAGCAAGTTATCATTGAGGTACAATGGTAGACTGGTTTGGTTGGGGGAACAAGCGTATATAGAGGAATAGGCCAAAGTAGGTAGGACTGTGCTATGGATTTTGGAGGGCCTTAACCATTGACTACAAGAGGTTTGGTTCTATGCAGTAGACACTGGAAACCACTGAAGGTTTAAATAGGTTAATGTCCAAGTTTAGGTCTGAGCTCTGCTTAAGGAAGATCGACCTGGTGGTAGTTTGCTAAATGACAAGAAATTTGAGATGGGGAAACCAATTGCTGCAGTAGATAATAAGGATCTAAATTAGGGCGGGATGATAGGAATGAAAAGAATAAGAATTTATCCTTCCATTCATTTAGCAAATATGTATTGTGCTCTTACCATGCGCCAGAAACACTCCAGGCCAGACAGATACCACCCCCTTACTCTGAGAGCTTACACCATTCTAATCCTGGAAGAATCTACAGAAATTGCTGTAGGAACTGATAGGATTCAGGTTTCTTTTCTCTTTCTTTCTTTTTTTTTAATTAGATCATAATTGTGTATATTACTGCATTTATGGGGTACAATGTGCTGATTTTATATACAATTTGGAATTGGTTAACATACTGGTTAACATAGCATTCACCTCACTTCTTGGTTGTGTTTAGACATTTATACTTTACTATTAATATATTTGGGTGGCACCTGTGACTCAGTGGGTAGGGCGCCAGCCCCATATACTGAGGGTGGTGGGTTCGAACCGGGCCCCAGGCAAACTGCAATAACAGCAATAAAAAATAATAATAATACATTTGACATGTACCCTTGCGATATGCACAGTAGGTGAGGTCCCACTAATTACCCTCCCTCCACCTGTTCACCCTCTCCCCTCCTTGGAAGTTTCTTTTGGACTTAAATGACTGGTAAATTAATGATGCCTTTAAGAGAAATACAGAAGTTAGGAAAAGAAATCATTTCTGAAGGACTAGAATATGAGAAATTTGGTTTGTGGATGTTAAGCTTAAAATACTGGATGGACACTGAAGCTGAAATTTCAATACTTACCAGAAAATCAACGACTGTATTCAGGGCTAAAGAGAGGTCTTGGCTATTGGTAGAGATGTAGGCATGTTCATAGGGAGATGATGGTTGAGGCTATGGAAATATCTGTGATTTCCAGCAGTAAGTGTTTCAAAAGAGAAAAAGGGGGAAAATCTTTGTATTGTCTGTGGTACTCAGATTACATATACAAAGGGACAAAAGGGTTTTAAAAGGTGTATTTGCTTGTGTGTTGATCAGTACACATTTTGGTGACCTAATTATGTGCCAGGCATTGAGCTAGGCACTGTGTCTAGAGAGGAACAAGGTGATATTCTATTCTCACTAACATTAAATTAACAATATATCAAGGAGATACATGTTGAAAGTAAATCCGCTGATTTGGTAGACATTCAACCTGCAATACTCCTTTCAGTGGGAGGTTAGATACACAATTAATTAAAGAGAAATTCTTGTAGAGTCTATGTTCTTGGCCTTAGGCCCAGTATTTGAATGTGCACTGTCTCTGGAGTTACATCATCTACTACCAATGGATTTCTCTTCCCAAGTTAAGTTCAGTCTCACAGGATAGCATTGGATTGAAAAGCATAGAGTAAGTTGGCCATGGGGAATATTGTCTTCATGGTTGCAAATCAGCAAAGGGTGGAGAATCAGAAAGTTCCTCTTTGAGTATGGGGTGACCCTTAAGAGGGAAGTAGGAGGAAACATCAAGCTGCCAGAAGGGAGAACCCTTGACTTCCTGGGACCAGTGCATCATTCATTCATTTTGGACATATTTAAGAGCTATTTGTTCCCTTATGAAAGATTTTGCCCAGATGCAGCATCTGGTGTTGAGCAAGGGTTGGTTTTTCTTCCCCATGGCTCAAACTGCCTTTATTTAGAAATTAATGGAAAGTTCCTTGGTGTGTTTTTCATGAGCCCAGTCCATATAGAATGTCTGGTGGTAGTAGGGTCCTTTTTGAAGGAAGAGTTGGGAGGACTTCTCGCATGTGAATGAGGCAAGGTGGAACAGACACCAGAAGGTTGTTGGGGAATCACCAAGATAGGAGGGTTGCCAGTCTTTGGAACAGAGGAAGGGTTTAGTTGAAAGCTCATTGGGAAGCTCTGTGACTTAGCAAAAAAAGCTCAGAGCTTTGAGCCAGATGCACTTGGGTCTGAATCCTGTCTCTTCTAGTCACAGTTATGTCTCCTTGAACAAGTCACTTTACCCTTTAGCCTCAATTTTTTTTATCAATGGGTGGTGCCTGTGGCTCAAGGAGTAGGGTGCCGGCCCCATATACCGGAGGTGGCAGGTTCAAACCTGGCCCCGGCCAAAAACTGCAAAAAAAAAAACCCAAAATTTCTTATCAATGAAATGTGGAGAGTGATAACTTTAAAGCAGTGGTTCTCAACCTTCCTAATGCCATGACCCTTTAATACAGTTTCTCATGTTGTGGTGACCCCCAACCATAAAATTATTTTCATTGGTACAAAAGAGTCGTGGCATCAGGAAGGTTGAGAACCACTGCTTTAAAGGTTTGTTCTAAGAATTATATATATAATATATGTAAAGCACTAGGGTAGTGTCTATGACCTAGTAGACACTTAATAAATTATAGCTGATGGAATTATCTTCACCACAGGAGAAGTAAAACATGATAATTAAGATCACAGATTCTCAAACCAGATTTCCTGGGGCCACAATCCTGGATTTTCTCACTTACTAGCTATGTGATTTTAGCTGAAGATTCTTAATTGCCTCATTTTCCTTATTTGCAAAATGAGGATAATAATAATACCTATCTCATAGAATTGTTATGCTAGTTAAGTGAATTAATATATGTGAATCTCTTATGACAATGCTTGGGCATATAGTAGTAAATTTATTTTTTATTTTTATTTTTATTTTATTTATTTATTTATTTATTTGAGACAGAGCCTCAAGCTGTCACCCTGGATAGAGTGCTGTGGCATCACAGCTCACAGTAACCTCTAATTCCTGGGCTCAAGCCAGTCTCCTGCCTCAGCCTCTGCCTCTGCCTCCACCT
The DNA here is from genome assembly GCA_963574655.1 of Perodicticus potto. NCBI lineage: Eukaryota > Metazoa > Chordata > Mammalia > Primates > Lorisidae > Perodicticus > Perodicticus potto. The sequence continues at coordinate 304 of CAUYRH010167315.1, read as the reverse complement.
CCGCCTCCCAAGTTGCTGGGACTGCAGGTGCCCGCCACAACGCCCAGCCATTTTTTGCTTGCAGCCGTCACTGTTGCTTGGTGGGTCTGGGCTGGATTCGAACCCGCTAGCTCAGGTGTACGTGGCTGGCACCCTAGCCCGTTGAGCCACAGGCGCCGAGCCTTTTATTTTTATTTTTAATTTTTTTTTAGAGATAGGGTCTTGTTCTATTACCCAAGTTGGAGGGCAGGAGCATAATCATAGTTCACTAAAGCCTTAACTCCTGGGCTCAGGGGATCCTCCTGTCTCCATCCCCTAAGTAGCT
>CAUYRH010167308.1:0-31511 GCA_963574655.1 Perodicticus potto | reverse complement strand
GACGGCTGCAACCAAAAAATGGCCGGGCGTTGTGGTGGGCACCTGTAGTCCCAGCTACTTGGGAGGCGGAGGCAAGAGACTCGCTTGAGCCCAGGAATTGGGGTTGCTGTGAGCTGTGATGCCATGGCACTCTACCCAGGGTGACAGCTTGAGGCTCTGTCTTAAAAAAACCCCCCAAACACCAAAAAAAAAAAAAAAAAAAAAACCCAAAAAAACATGTCCACAAATTCTCTGACATTCTTTCATTCTTTTCCTTAAATCTCATAAGTCTTTCTAACTTCCTTAACATGTTGTCATAAAAAATGTGACCATTCCACATTTATACACTCATTCACCTTGCCCCTGGCGGAAGGGACTGTATTCATTCGTTTCCTGGCCAAGGAACCCATACACCTATATATATATCCTGAGGCTAGAGGCCTAGAGGAGGAGACAGGGAAAGACCAGGAGAGGAACGGAGAGAGCATCTCTCGCCCCACTTGAAATCTCGCCCTCTACAAGGAGCTTTGGTTTTTTCTGTATTCTTGTCTGTAAATTAATTCTGTCTTACCATGGAGGGGTGGAGGGGTGAAATAATTTAATGAAGAATAATAAAATACATGTATTTAAAAAAAAAAAAAAGACCAGGGCATGATGTAGCAGCAGAGATATGCAGAACATCACCATTGTTTACCACTAAACAAAAGCAAATTAAGATTCAAGGTTCTGAATAATCTAATCGTGTCTATGATAACATTGAATATTTTGGTCTAAATAATGATTATAATTGTATCTGCTAGTTCCTTCTAATTTTGCAGGATAAACTGAGGAAGGAAAAGTATGAGGTTGAGGATCCAAATTTCCAACCCCAGTTGCTTCATAAATGACCTGAAAACTTTTATGTCTGCCTGTAAGAGATCCTGATCTCCTGTAGCCTGAAAAGTGAGAATGATGAAAACCAAATTCAAAATGTCATCTTCCGAGTGGCTAAATAACAGTACAAATCAAATTTCCAACCTTTCAGGGAACTGAATGTTAAGGTGAAGACAGATTGGAAAAGATTGGTTTCCTGAAAATTGGAATGGGGACATATGAAAAGATTTTCATGAATTTGGGGAAATAGAAACTTTAAATTCAGGTAAATATTCTTTGCCAACAGAAGTGCCCTGCCTACTTCCATATGAGAAGATTCCTTCATTACTAAGGAAACTTCAATGGCCTCAACTCAGGCAGCTGCCTTGCATGACACTGATGATTTTTCTAGGATCCACTCCTATTGCCTCTCTTTGTGTCTAGACCAAAAACTAAATTCAAGTCCCAGCAGTCCCTTAAAGGTGAGGTACAATGTGTGACCATGGACAGATATGCTACACTTCAAAAGAACTACTTTATTTTTATGAGATATATAAATAAAAATTTGGGGAATGTATATAAGTTTTCTTATTAAGGGTGTCAGATAATGGTGAAAGGAATACTGAGTTAGATTAGGCTGAATTTATATAGGCTTACTAAGCAGAGATTCTACAATTAATGTTGTAGTTCTAATAGTTTGGTTCCTTTAATGAAACATGAAGCAAAATGTGGCCTATAGTAAATAAACTCAAAATGTCGGAATTGCCTTGGTATTCTAGAGGAAGGAAACCCAAAGGCTTGAAGTGATTGAACTGTTAGTTTATTAGTCATTTAAGACTGACCCACCCTAGGAGAGTTTAGAGGAAGCACCTTTTATTACAACTGTGAGGAATAAATTTTTGAGTGGAACCCTGCCATCCTTGAAGAGCTCTGTGATTGCTTTTCTCTGTAGACCAGAATGTACAGTGAAAATTGCAGCCATTGAATTTGGATGTCAAAATGCAATGAGGGTAATTATATCCCAGGGTCATAGGAGCTGTGTGGTGCCATTCAACTCCTAATGACAAAGTGGACCTGGTTACTGCAGTGAACATCACAGTCAAAATAGCAATCAGAATAGCCTGACTTTCACAGACCTATGGCATTGGCTAGTTAATCATGGTATTCCCCGATGTGAAATAGATAGCCTATTATACTCTTCCTTTATTTGTATAAGCAGAAAAGTTCTAGGTCAAGTGAACAGAAGTCTGGTTTCAATTATGAAAACTGAAAACAATGGCAGCTCACTCAATTTCTTAACTTGGATCAAATAACAGCCTCAGAAAACCCTGAATCAAGGAAAGGTAGTGTCCTTGAGGAAGGACCCCAGTACACTGTCAAAACAAAATTAATACTATTAATCATCCTCCTAGTCTTTTCCAAAAAAGCCAACAGCCTTTTACCAGAGTGACTGCATTAGGGAAAAAAGAAATAACAGACATTTGGGGCAATACTGGCTCAAAACTAACACAAATTTATGGAGACTAAAAACATTATTATGGATATTATGGAATGCCAATCTATGTAAGAGGCTTGTGGAGGTCAGGAGATCCATAGAGTTTTAGATAAAGTCTGTATCACAGTGGATTTCTAAACCCAACCTGTGGTTATTTTTACAGTTCCATGATGAATAATTGGAATAGACATACTTAGTTGGGAGATGCAACAACTGGGTTCCTGATTTGTATAGGGATACTATGATGGGAAAGGCCAAGTGGAGAAACATTATAACTGCCTCCAATTTTTGTTTAAATGGTAGACCCAATTTAATGCTGTCATTTTATAAAAACTTTTTAGTGCAATCTTCAAGGACTTGAAAAATGCAAAAGTGGTAATTCCCACCATAGACCTAAGTAACTCTCCTGTTTAGCCCTAGGTAACTCTCCTGTTTAGCCTAGAGCAGCAGTTCTCAACCTGTGGGTCGCGACCCATAGGAACTGTATTAAAGGGTCGTGGCATAAGGAAGGTTGAGAACCATCGGGCTAGAGGAAGAAGACAGGTGGATCTTAGAGAATGATAGGGAGTTATTATTACAAGATTAACCAGGTGGTAACTCCAATTGAACTGCTATACCATATGCGCTTTCATTGCTTGAGCAACTTAATATATCCCTTGGTATGTAGCTATTGATCTGTCAAATGTCTTTTTCTCCATCCCTGTATAAAAGTTCTATAAAACCCAATTAGCTTTCAGACAACAAAGCCTGAAATATTCATTTACTGTCTTATGTCAAGCTATTGGAGCTTCTATGTTCTGTATTATAGTTTAGTTTGCAGAAATCTTGATCAATTTTCCCTTCCAGAGCATATACTGGTCCATTACATCAACACATTAGGCTAATTGGACCTACTGGGTATAAAGTAGCAATCATTCTAGAATTATTGATGTGGCATTCACATGTCATAGGGTGGGAAATAAATTTTACTTAAATTCAGGGACCTTTAACCTCAGTGAAATTTTTAAGGGTCCAGTGGTATTGGATAGGGTGTTGCATCTGACTCCTCCTCTAACCAACACCTTATGGGCCTTTTTGGATTTTTCAGGCAGCATAATTCTTATTTGGGTGTATTATCTTGTCCTATTTACTAAGTGACTGAAAAACTACTAGTTTTGAGTGAGATCCACAAGAAAAGAAGGCTTTCCTACAAGTCTCTAGGCTCCTGTGCAAACTGCTTTGCCAGTGGGCCATATGTCATGGCTGACCCAATGGTGCTCAAAGTGTCAGTGGCAGATAGAGATGCTGTCAGAACTTTGAGCAGGTCTTTGGAGGTGAATTACAGCACAGACATTTAGGATCTTCACAAGGCTCTGACATTATCTGCAGATAACTGCTCTCCTTTTAAAATTATTGTTTTAGAACATTTGCATTAAAATGTTTATCATAGCTCAATTCACAATTCCCAAAATGTGGAAGCAACCCAAGTGCCCATCAACCCATGAATGGCAATTATATACATCTAATAAATTTACTAATAAATAAATTTAGTAAAATTTATTTCCCACCCTCTAACATGTGAATGCCATATATATATATATATATATACACACACACATGTATACACATGTATACAGACACACACACACACACCATGGAATACTATTCATCTATTAAAACAATGGCAACTTTACATCCTTTGTATTTACCTGGATGGACTTAAAGAACATTCTTCTTAGTAAAGTATCACAAAAATGGAAAAGCAAATATCCAATGTACTCAATACTAATATGAAACCAACAGAAAACCAAATACACAGCCACACAAGTGAAAAATACAAGTGAAGAGGAGGGGAGAAGAGAGAAGGGATAAAGGAAGGAGGGAGGAAGATAGATGAGCTCTCACCTAATGTGTGCAATGGAAGCATATACAACACACCCCTTGAGCCAACAGCTCAACTTCAACTTGAACTTTACCTTAAAAATGCCAACATTGTAACTTAATCATTTGTACCTTCATAAAAAGATGAAAAAATAAAAAATAAAAATTATTTTTTAATTTACAGATAGTTATATATGTTTATCATATCTAGCATATGGTTTGAAGCATATATACATTGTGAAATAAGTTAAATTTTTAAAATTTTTGAAATTATTATGGGTACATAATACTTATATATCTTTATAGGGTACATATGGTGCTATAACTAAAACTATCTAATTAGTATATGCATTACCTCACATAGTAATAGTGAGGTGATAACTTTATATCCGTTCTTTCAGTGTTTTTTTTTTTTTAGGAATACATTATATTGCTAACTATAGTCAACATGTTGTACAGTAGATCTCTTTAATTTTTCCTTCTGTCTAACTGAACTTTATATCCATTGACCAATATCTCTTAACCCCTCAACCTCCTATCACCATATTTTACTCTTTACTTTCATGAGATCAAACATTGTTTTTCTGTGCCTGGCTTATTTTACTTAAGATCATGTCATCCAGGTTCATCCATGTTTTCACAAATGATGGGATTTCCTTCTTGTTTACGACTGAATAGTATCTTATTTTTGTATATATACTACATGTTCTTTATCCATGGATCTATTGAGGTATGCTTAACTTGTTTTCACATCTTGGCTATCATGAATAGTGCTAAAATAAACTTTAGAATAAAGATAGCACTTTAACATACTGATTTCATTCTCTTTAAGTATATAGGCAATATTGTAATTGTTAGATTATAAGGTAGCTCTATTTAAAATTTTTCCATTTTGTTCTCTCTTCATAATGGCTCTATTAATTTACGTTCCCAACAGTGGTGTGCAAGACTTCCTTTTTTTAATGGTTTTGACAATATTTCATATCTTTTGCCCTTTTTAAAATATAATAATCATTCTAAAAAGAGTGAGGTAGTATTTCATTGTGGTTTTAATTTTTTAATTTACATTTCCTTGATGATTAGTGATGCTGAGAACTTTTTTTAATTTACTGGTTAGCCATTTATATGTATTCTTTTGAGAAATATCTAAACTTTTCTTTTGCCTATTTTAAAATCTAGCTGTTTGGTATCTTGTTATTGGGTTGTTGGTGGTGGGAAGCCTGGATCTTGCTGTGATATGCAAGGCCCTAGACTATGTCACAGCTTGGGGCAGATGTGCTAGGTGTGCCAGATGTGCTAGGGCTATCTGCTAGTGAGGGCTGCTGGCACCGAGTGTTGCTGAAGGTGGCTTGTAAATGACACAGTCCGAGATTAAGTCTGTAATCAAGCCTGAAGTGTAGAATTATGTGGTTCCATATGGCAACAGGGCAGATCTATAGGCTCAGTTTGAGGATAACTTTCCTCAAAGTGTGGGGCCACGGAGTTGTGCTTGGTACTGTTTTACATATTGGGCTCAGTATTGATATATAGGGAAAAGTTTTTGTTTCTTTCCCCTGCTTTTCACCAAGTAGATAGCATCTCTTTCTTGCACCCTGCTGCCAGGTGTTGGGGAAGGGGTAATATTGGTAACGTAAAATATTCTTCCTATCCCTTTCAATATATCTTTTTCTACCATTGTGTTGCAACCAGGTACTGTTATCTCTCTCTTGATTTCCTTAGCTCTTCTTAGCTACCTTCCTTACCTCAAACAAGGTATTTCTATGTGTGGGCAGTTGTTCAAAGCAATGTTTCTGCAATGGGGACAACCTCGGAGAGTCCTCCTCTACTATCTTGCTCTACACTTTCTTCAACTACTTTTCTTTTCAGGATCAGTCCTTAGCCTGCTACTGGGTCTTAATAGAGATAGAATGCTTAACCATGGGCCACTAAGTTACCGTAAGCGATGAGCTGCTCATAATAAACTGTGTGTTAACTTTTCCACCAAGACATAAAGTTGGGCTTGTATAGCAGTACTGAATTATCAGATAAAATTTACATATACATCATCAAGCCTGGGGGAACTTCCCATCCCTGCGTGCAATCCACAAACATTCTGCCAAAACTGTCATCCATGGATTTATAGAGTGGATGTTCATGATATCTCATCATGATATTCCACATCCATTGCTTCTGATCAATGAACTTGCATTATAGCAAAAGAAGTGTAACAGTGGGCCCATGATCATAGAGTTTATTGGTCATGTTAATACTATTTCATCCTAAAGTAGATGGCTTGATAGATCAGTGAAATGGCCTCTTGGAGACTTAATCACAGAACCAGCTATGTGGCAATACATTGTGGAGGTGAAATAAAGTTTTCCAGCAGGTTGTGTATGCTCTGAACCAGTGTGCAATATATGTTGATGTGTTTCCAATAGTCAGGATTAATGGGTCAAGAAATCAAAGGGTAGAAATGGGAGTGTTGCCATTCACTATTACACCAAATGACTTGCTAGTAAACTTTTTGCTTCATTTTCTTTGGATTTTATTCTCTGTTGGACTAGTGGTGTTAGTTTCATTGGGAGAAATGCTTCTACTAGGAGATATAACAATGATTCTACAGAGCCACTTGGTCACTTTAGGCTCCCCATGCCTTAGAATCAATAAACAAAGAAGAGCATTATAATGTTGGCTGAGGTGAATGACTGAGCCTACCAAGGGGAAATTGAACTACTCTTTCACAAGGGAGCAAAGAAGGGTATGCCTGAAATATCAATGACCCTTTGTATTTACCATGTTTTGTGATTAAAGCCAACAACAACAAAAATCTACCCAAACCCAATACAGGCAAAACTACTAATGGGAAGACCTTTCATAAATGAAGTCTTAGATCACCCCACCAGGTAAAAAGCCATGACCATCTCATGTAATTGCCAAAGGCACAAGAAATATATAATATAATAGGTAGTGGAATCAGGTGAGTATAAGTAACAACTGCAACCATCTGAGCAACCGTAGATAAAGGACTATAATTGTTATTAGCATTTCTTCCTTGTTATGAAGCAATCTCTCTTTCTCTCTCTCTCTCTCTCACACACACAAACACACATGCACACACACACAGCTCATGTAGTCTCCCAAGGAGTTGTAAGATCGCATATAGTCAATCATCCAGAAGTGGGAGGTGAAATGATCCTTATTATGTGACCTCCCCATCATGAGATACACTGGTTAGCTTTTTGTAGGGGTCACAAATACAGCACACAGAGGTTACCTCTGCCTCGGATAACTTAGTTAACTCTCTTTAGTGCTTGAATCTAGTCAGATGCATCCAATCAGCACTTATCATGAGTATCTAATGATACTTCTGTTAGTAGCTATAATCTGTTTCATTAGATTTCAGACAGTGTTATTATATTTAATGATGCAGTCTGTAGTTTTCCAAATGGCAGTCCAAAAAGCTGACCCATGAGCAAAAGTTGCAGAGTTTGGCATATGTCCATTAGGCCAAATAACCCACATGTATAACTGAAGCAAAATCAGTGGAAATTGGATTTCAGCTTAGGCATGCATGGGACATGCCTCAGGCATTTAGGCCACAGAATTTAGATCCAATATATCCAGTAGCTTTTCTCTATGAAGTTCACTGGAGATAACATTTTCCCTAGTGAGATAGTTGTCTGCTTTTCATGTAAAGCCAAGATGATGTTAAGGTCAAGCAGGCTGTATCATTTACATTTGCAAGCAAAACTGTTTGGATTCTCCTATACTTTTGGTCACTGAAACTGAATTTACCATCCTCAAATGAGAATTTAAGGTCAGAGAGTTAAAAAAAAAATGCCTCCATAGTACAAACATTCAGTTTCAGAAAAAAAACTCAACAAGCTAATAATTACCCTTTTAAAGGAGCACACTTAATAGCCAAGTTAGAGAGACCATTAAGTACAAAACCCTAAAAGACATCTCTTTAAAATATGTAGGTGTACACTATCTTCAAAATTTAAATTATCCAATGGGGTGCTGGGACTCCTTTTGGATGGTAGAGCCAAAGGGCAAAATCTTTTCCTTGAATATCAAAGGAAGTCCATCATTGGGAATGCATTCACATCATCTCAACATTGCAACGCTCTGAATATGTCATAATAAATGCTACAAAAATGTGATTGCTATACAGTTAAGGACTTTGAGACTGAAGCTTCTGATGTATCAACCAATAATACATCATCCATTGTAGTAAAAGTCTTGAACATTCACAGAGGAGAAGCACTGATGCTAAATCTTGATCCATCAACTAGTGGCCAAAGGTGGGAGAGTTGGTCTCTATAGCATCTGTCTACCTGCAGTTCTGTCAGTGTTGGCATAGTCTTCTCAGGCAGAAATGGGGTGGGAGGTCCAAACATAGACACATCAATTTCTGATATATATTCAAATATAGAAGCAGGAAAATCATTACATTTAATTGACTCACAGATCTCCATTTTCTGGATTCAATGATCTGTAAATATTTTCATGTTTCTGCTTCATTAGGCCTTTCTATGTAAAGAGAACTGGCACTGAGTTGAAGGGTGAATGAATGGAAAAATAAATTCTTATAAGTTAAAGATAGGGACATCTGGAGATATTTAGTGACATCTCCCCAGAAAATATTTTGTTACCTACAAAGAGTTATGCAAACATGGGCTCATAAGAGCTTCATAATTTTGTGGTTCCCTCATAAGAGCTTCATAATTTTGTGGTTCTCTCAGTACATTGTAAACCCCTGTATTCACAGGCACAACTAAATCTAATCACTTGCCTCTTGGAGCATGAGGGCATAAAAAATAGAAACAAGATTTTCCTCCGTGGAAAATAATCCTCCCTGATCCAGAGGCTTGAGTTTTTGTGTATATGTATTTTAATAGAGGCTTGAGTTTTTGTGTATATGTATTTTAATAGTACGTACAATACTATTAGATATATATCTACCTAGCTATCCATCCATACGATCAGTGGCAGGCTACTTGTTTGGTTGCAAGTAGAGTGACTTCTTATACTCTTCACAGGTCTGTATCTAACATTTACCAACAAAATCGTGTTAACCACCTTCTCACACTACGTAAATGTATCAGCTGAATTCAACCACTTACTCTCCCTGTGAGTCTAAGCAGGATGATTACTTGAATGTTTGTAGGCAACAGAATCATGAAAGTTTGGTCTCTCTCCTCCCTGACATTCCGAAGTATATATTTTTCCCTTGACAGCTAAGGTCAAGGTAGAAGGAAAAATAAGGATTTGAGGGGGCAGAGAAAAGAGAGCTAAATACAAGAAATATATGTATATTTAACTTATCTGTGATCTTCATTTTAAAAAAAAAATCTGTAGAGAGTATAAAATATTTTCAATAAAGTATATTTATTATAATGGGAAATTCAATGATTGATGCTTTAAAATAAAGCTGCTGTTATGTACTACAGAGTAGTTAGCAGTGGTATAAGAAATGATAGAAATTTATTGTTAGCAAAAGGAGAAGTTAATAAAACATGGTTTTGAGGGAAGAAAAGCACGCTTAATAAGAATATAGCAGGTGGTGATGAACTATGGCTTGTGGGTCAAATTTTGCCTGTAGCCTATTATTGTGTATCCCATGTGCTTTAATGATAAATAAAGTCTGTGAATCTGCTGTGTAGCACTGTGTCTAAAGCTAACAATATTGTAATGTGCACTTAAAATTCTCTAAAGAGGGTAGCTCTTATGTTAGGTGTTTTTACCACGATAAAATAAATTTTAAAATAGTGGGGGTTTTTTCATTAAATACTGTAAAAAGGAGTAAAAGGGGGAAAAGAAAGAGGAAGCCACTTCAATTGAGACTATGGGTAGCCAGAAAAGAAAATTACTGTTTGAACCTGTATATAAAATATTTGATATCCCTTTTTAATCTGTATGATGAAATATTTGAAACACACTAACACATTTACAAATACACACATTAATACTATATATACTTAATATAGGTATCTAATTTTTAAAATGTGCTTATGCTTCTAGAAGGATACATCAAACACAATATCTCTTATTATTGCTAAATACTTCATATGAATCCAACCATAGCTTTCTTCTTGAAAATATGAAAATTATAAGTATGTAAATAGAATTCTATAACAAATAATTTTTTAAAATACGGTTTTGTTTTTTGATTTTCCATACTTTCTCAATATTACCTCATAAAAATATCTTCATCTTAATTATTATATAAAACATTTATTTAATATAAAGTTTATATAAAACATATATTTTATATCCTATTAATAGCCATTCAGTTATTTTTTAGTTTTTTTAAGTAAGCAATACAAAAAAGAAATAATTAAGAAAAAATCATATACCAATATTTTTATTATTGCTTATTTTATTTATATGAGATATAGTCCTTTGAATTAAATTTCTAGATGTTAGTAAATTATAGCTTTAATTTTTATAGCTGTCTCTGTATTGGTTTCTATGTAGAATAGAGCTATTGCAGTAACTTACATTTCTACAAACAGTATGTAAGACTCTTTTAGTTAATCTCTAAGATGTGTTTTGTTATTATTATTACTTTCATCACTTGTACTCTTTGAATATATGGGATGTAGTTTTGGGTTTTAATGTTGTTTTTATTAACATAAAATAATGGGATAAAATTGCTAGGAAAAGCGGTTATGACACCAGCCACATACACCAAGGCTGGCAGGTTCTAATCCAGCCTGGGCTAGCTAAACAATAATGACAACTGCCATAAAAAATAGTCGGGTGTTGTGGTGGGCACCTGTAGTCCCAGCTGCTTGGGAGGTTGAGGCAAGACAATCATTGCTTATGCCCAAGAGTTTGATGTTGCTGTGAGCTGTGACACCATAGCACTCTACCGAGGGCGAGGACAACATAGTGAGATTCTGTCTAGTCTCAAAAAAAAAAAAAAAAAAAATCAACATACTCTTCTCAACATTTATTTATTTATCTAAATTATTACATTGACCTAATCAAATTGATAATTTAAAGAGTTTGAAAATGATTAAAATATATCCTTTCATAGAAGAAATACTTCTAAAATATTAAAGAGGTTAACCTGGATATCATAAGTAGAAACCAATTTTACTATGACTAAGAGAATAAAAGGAAGAAAAATTGTAAGTGAAGAAAGAGAGAAAACATATTGATAATCAAATGGAAATTTTAAATGTAAATAATTGAGTTATAAGTTATAATCAATGGAGATAATAGTATTTGACACAGTAAATAAGTGCAGATAAGTTCAAGGTGAAATATAATGACAAGAGTACTTATAAGTGGAAGGAGGAGGCAAAATCATGACTATCAGAGTGTTACAGTTTCAGAGAGATGTGACAAATTCCTGGCTTTAAGGTAGGACGCCAACCGATGGAGGCCGCCAAACTGAAAAAGAAAAAGAAAAAAACAAATTTTCCTTATATCTCCCAGGAAAAAGAATGAAATGAAGCCCTGCTAACACTTGACTTTATTCCAGTAAGACCAATCTTGGACTTCTAACCTCCAGAAATGTATCATAAGTTTGCATCATTTTAAATAAGTGCATTTGTGAGTCTTTATTAGAACAGCAACAGACAACTGGTAAAACATTCAAGTTAATAAAATGTATATATGACAGCCATATAAGAAAAGACAACCATAGGATGTCCAATAAAAAAATACTCACAAGTGCCTAAAACTTGGCACAATATTCATCAAATGTATTGTGGAAAACTACACAGTTCTAAAATAAATATGTATATTTAAATTAACAACAACAAAAATAGACTAAAGCTGAAGACAACAAAACTTATGGTTCTCAGAAATGTAATTATGAATAAAGGAAATCAAACACAAAAGAAGACTTACTATATAATGTCATTTATTTATTTATTTATTTATTTTTTAAGATAGAGTCTCACTCTGTTGCAACCTTAAATTCTTCAGTTCAAGCAATCTTCCTGCCTCAGTTGCATGAGTAGCAGGGCTTACAGGTGCCCACCATAATGTCCTGCTAATTTTTCTATTTTTAATAGAGTTTGGGGTCTCACTTTTGCTCAGGCTGGTCTCAAACTCCTGAGCTCAAGCAATCCTCCAGCCTTGGCTTCGCAGAGTGCTAAGATTATAGGCATGATCCTAGCCAGCATGCGTCTATAATTTAAGAATAGACCAAAAAAAATTGATTATGGATATCAAAATAGTGGTCACCTCTGAGAATGTATTAATTGGGAAGATTGTGTATTCCTGAGTTCTGGAAATGCTCATTATCATAATTCGAATGAGATTACATTTGCTTACTTTTCTTTCTTTAAAGGTATATAGACATTCACCTCCTATAATATGGTCTTAAATGATGAAATCCCTGTATGTTTACAGTTACAGATATATAGTGACATGAGTGGTAATTTGGCTAAAAATAACACAAAAACCTACAACTTTAAAATTCATGTTATTGTAAACATCATATTCAAGAAGTGGAAGTTTTAAGAAACAGTGATTTTATTTATTTATTTAATCAAAACATTAAAATTTTATTAGTGCTTTAATTGTTGCATATCAAAAAGTAGATTTATGTGATTTTCAAAGAATTATCATGGCATTTCTCTTGAAATTATTTTATTTACAATTGCATTTTCCTTCTAGGTTGACTATAATTCAGCTTTTAACTTTTATGTGACCACAGGTAAAATGCTTGAACTGCCTGTTTCCTAGGTTAAATTGTCTATCATACAGATTTAATGATGTGTATTATTTATGCCATAACAAGTTTTTTTAACAATATAGTACTTCTGAAATATAATGCAACAAAACTTAATACACCATCTGAATTATTGGCATTTTAGAAAATTAATATGTATTAATACCTGTTTAGCCTAATATACACAGATGCCATAAATCTAACTTTAATATAAATTTAAGGTCCTATATCTATGTATTTATATATCTGTATATCTAAACATTCAAGTGTGCATGTATTTATGCATCTCTACTTGTTATTTACACCTGTCTAGCAATTCGCATACAGCTTATAAAATGACACCATATTGAAAATATTACAAAATTCGAAATCCATTTTGTTGGATACCATTATTGTTAGTAGTGGTTACAATAGAATGAATACAAGAAACCGAAGTAATTTCTTATTTTCTAGATTGCCAAATTGGTTATAGATGTTAATTGATAAATGAGAGAGTAGAAAATATATTTTATCTCAAATTACCTCTGAGTTATTAAAAATATTGACTCTACAATAAATGAACAAATAAACAAATAAATGGTAATAGTATTTAAAGTAATACATTTCCTTTAATGAGACCCTAAGGTATACCTCTGTCAAAGCTTTCTAATAGGTAAAATGCCGTATGTTAGTTTAATCTGCTTTTGCACTATTGCCTTAGATTGAAAACCACCAAAATAAATTTTTGCCAAGCAAATTGAATTCACTACAGTTATTGCAACATGGAAAATTACCAGAAAGGAATTGCCTGTGTAATATCTTAAAAGCAAGAATTTGTTGAAAGATATGTACAGAATTTTTTGCATGTGAGCTTGAGGCCGCTATAAGGCAGGTGCACAAAAGTAAACAATTGATCAGGACTGGGTCAAGTAGGATTGTTTGAACCCAGTAGGGTAGAAATATCAAAGAGAGTTGCAACAAAATTTTTCAGCATGATCACTGTAATTCTAAATTATGATAAAATTGCACTATTTACTAAAACGAGCAAAAAATTATATAAGTTGTTTATGAAAGTATGAATTCAGCAGAGGTGGCAGAGACTTGGCCTGAAATGTATCTGTCAAAATCTGTTAGTGGTTATTTATGTATTTTGTTTGTTAACTTTGTGTCTTGGCTGCAAACTAATGATTGAGTACTTATGATTTCAGATCCCCAAAATATTAAGCCTCCCAAAACAGATTATTTAGAGAAGACATCTCTCCTAGAATCAGGCTCTGCAGACAAATAGAAGGATATGAGGTGATTCTAATGCATAATTTTGTTTCTAAGGATGTCAGTCTGAGAAGGCCCTCTGAAATTGTCATCATCAAGGACCTTACCTCCCCAGCATGGTTAGAGAGAACCACCATGTGATGGAGGCAGACATTGTGTTTAAAGGCCAAAGAACACCAATGACTGGTGGAAACCACCACCAGAAGCTAACAAAAGACAAGGAAGGTTCTTGCCCAATATCCTCAGAGAAGTACAGTCCAGAAGTATAGAAGTATAGTACCTTTATTTTAGATCGCTACTCTGTAGAACTGTGGTAGAATGAATTGCTGTTGTTTTAGGCAGCTCAGTTTGTGCTAGTATGTTGTGGCAGCCTTAGGAAACCAACACAGTGGATAAGAAGTTTTCTGAAGCAAGCAGTACAATTATATGGTGGATGTTTTGATTTTGAGTCATATTTTACGACAGAATAATTTTGCATAACAAATAGTTAAGTCATGTTGATGTAGCTATCCTCAGGTCTCAATCAAAAATTAGAGAGAGAAAAAAAATTAAGTTATGTTGAAGCTATAGGTTCAGTTCTTGTCAAGTTCTTATTCAGTTCCTGGTATCATTTTTTAAAAATTTGAATTAATTATTAAATTAGTCGTTAAAGCAGATTATCAGAATCAAATGGAAAGTTTAAATACACTCCTCCTCCCCATATACACACTTTCCCAAAACACACTCTTAGACACAACGGATCACAATTTGATAGTACTTCTTTTAAAAAGCTGAAAGATACCTTGGAATCAGATATAATATGCAGTCTTTATTGATATAGTTAAAATACCTTTCTCCTGAGAATAGATCATGGATTATTTTATAATTTAATTTTCCATATTCCAGGATTGTTCCATTTGTCTCAAAAATTTATTTAAGGTTTCTTTTCATGTGGTATTATTTTCTGTAAGGTATTTTAGTTAAGTGCAGTTATGTATGTGTGTACGCACACAGGCAAGAATTAGATTCAACATGAAAAATATATTATAGAGAAGAGTTTTAAATTCTGAAATTAAAGAAAGTGTCATAAATAAGTGATTTGACTTATTCTCGTATGGGTTTGAGCTATTGGATTCACAAGAAGCTCCCAAATAAACAACATCACTATTTTCCTATATCAGTCTTCATACACTACTTGGTTAGTATAGTGGTTCCTGTTTTTTAAGAAGGACAGTCTCCCTAGAACTTTTTTTTTTTTTTCCTTTGTTACCAATAATTTTATGCTGAGCATCATAAAGTGTACATTTGGGGACATCTCTTTCTCTCTCAAGTGGGTTCACATCCCTCTACTTTTTCTTGCCACTACTACAACTCCTATATTTATAAGCATAATGAAGGTGATAGTTTATCCATAGACATGTTGATTTTAAGTTCTATGTCCATTAACAAATATATCTAAGTAAATTTACAAACAGGGCTGTAATTTTCCTAGAAAATATGATTGAATTTTCACTTATTGAGGATAAATAGCTTACATTACTGTCAGGGGAACATAATAGTAAAAAACATATTTTTCTATGTAACACAATTTTCCTGTTTGATAAGAATTAAAAATAATAATATTTCCTGAATTTACTATCCTACTTTCTAAAAATGAAGATGTTGATTCATAAGGTTCCCTTCCTCTGAGTTGAGCTCCCATCACTTTGCTTACAGACCAAGATAATCAAGGGAGGTCCTGGCTAATAATGGCAAAAGCAGACATTTGTAACATCAAAGGTCCTATACTTTCTAAGCTCTTTCCACAAGTAAACTCTGTTTTATTTATTTATACTTCAAACTATAAACTACTAAATATACTGTAACTACTAAACTACTTGGTTTAGATATTTAGATGTTTAGATCTCCCTAATATGGAATTATAAAGTACTTGATGTCTAGCAAATTATTGTAATCTATAGTTAGTGAGAATTTTTAAACATAATTAGTCCTAATCTTCGATGAAGAAATTCTTTGTGAGGTGCTTTCCCCAAAATATTTTTTTCCTCTGTTCTTTTTAAGATGAGTCAAAGGAGTGTAAGAGCTTTCCTAGCCTTTGTTCCTTGGTTACTTCTGTGTAATCTGCTTTGGCTCTGGTTTACGACTGGGAATTTCAGTGTTCATTTTCCCATTGCCTTTCTATATCTTAGGTGATTTTTCTGTTTGCTCTTTAGTCTAAATTATATTTTGTTCTATTTTCTAGTGGTAGTCAGTCTGCCTCTTTGAGATGTGGGACTTCATATATTTTTGCAACTGGGCATCAGGAACAGTGAATAGATAGAGTGACAAATATTCTGCTGCATGAAAAGGCGGACGGTGGGAGAAGGATATTTGAGGTGGAGTAGGCTGGTGGACAAAGAAATCAATCTGAAGAAAGTAAATATCGCTGAAGCTTAGTGCATCCCTTCCCACCACGGACTAAGTCCACTTAAAAATGAGATAGCAAATATTTCTCCTGACAGTGTACTTGCTGCTAAGAAATAATATTTTTCTAAAAAATGATGGCAAATACAGTAGCAGAAGTAGCATACATAAGGGTTTGAAGCTTCGTGGGTTTGTAACTATGTTGGCAGAGGGAATTAGAAGGGATGAGATAAGAGTACACTGCTGGACCACAGCAAGGAGCAATGCCCAAGGGACTCCGTCTTGTGCTTCCGTCCATCAGAATTGTTGAAGTCCCCTCTTGTTCTTGCGTCCATCAGAATTGTTGAACCAGTATCAACAATTATTTATGGCATTACCTAAAATAAGGTACAAGGCGCCCTTAGAAAACCTCCCATACTGGAAACTTGTAGCTGATGCTGAGCAAACCCACGCCTTCACTACCTCATTCATTAGCTCCTATCAGGCGACCAACAAAATGCAGGGAGTGTTATTTTTAACCTTAGGGCACAAAACAGAAGGTAGTAATTTTCCTTAAAATAATGTGAGACAAAAAACTCTATGGAGCTAATATTTGTTTATAAGATTTAAACTCAGCCATATAATACATTTACTATAGATACCGTAATTCAAAGCAGTTCAATATTATGTAAATTGTATTGAATTTGTCAAATTAATTCTGTAGGCGTATTTAATTAACATATTAAATTTATGCATGCTGAAATTATGATCAATAGTAAAACTGATATTTACATTTTATCTTACAATTACTAATATATATTTTCCTAAACATCACCCTTAAGGTCTGATTCTGTTAATTGCATGTGAAAATTAGTTTCAGCACATCAATTTTTCATCAGATTACATAGCATGTTAGCAAAATTGTTTTTCACATTGTACCTTATTTTAGGTAATGCCATAAAATAAAAGAGAGAAAATTGTTGTTCTTCTATTCATATTTAACGATCAAAACTTCTTTAATGGTTTTTCATTTAGTGAGTAAGAAGGCACAATATTAAAAATGTTATTTCAAGGGCAATACTTAAAATTTCAACGGCCACCAAACTAATATTTAGTTTTCACCAGCATGTGTAAAGAAATGAACGTTTTAATTCTAATGTTTAGTACATATTCTTCACAGGGGATGATAGGTAGAAGTATTTTACTTAGAACCAAATAGAGCATTATTTTTAGCTGTCTGAAATTCTCCTTGTCCTTTTTCACAAAGCAACCCATATAATCACCTTCAGAACTTAATAATATTGTTCAAGTCAGCGATGATATAGAAGCAAGAGTAAAGGAAGCCAGGTGAGTATAATAGTGCACGTCACCTTTGCAATTGGATGGGTAATTATTATTTCTCAGGATGCCATAGTCCAGGATTTAAAAATTTAAAAATTAATTTTAGAAATCTTAATTAAAACAAATTGAGTGGTTCTTTTCTAAAGAATTGCCAAAACACTTTTTGTAGAATGTTTGAAGTATATTATCTTGGGACTAGGAAGACCTCTCTTTTGATTAGAAAAGAATAACTTCATATGCCTTTTTTTTGCATGAAAAGTTAATGTGACTTTTCTTTATGATTTTGCTGAATTTATGATGGCTTAAAATGGTATTCATATATAATTTAAGATACTTTAAAAACATTTAAATTAGTTTATACAGTTATATATATTTGCCATTTTAAAATAATATTTGTGAAACATTCATGAAAGAGAATACACAAGCCAATGTATATTACAGAAATTTTTATATAATATACAGATACTATTTGGTCCGTTATAATATAATCTTGATTGGCTTATATTATCTATTCCAAAATGATGCACAGATTTTTGTAGCTAAAAATTCAGTATAACTTAAAATTCTACACATGCACACACATGCACACCTGCTTTAATTGAGGTAAATTTACGTATAGTGTAATGAACATATCAAAGGTATATTATTTAATTAGTTTTAACAAAATCATAGATCTGTGAAATGTCCACACTATCTAGAAACAAAAAACTTCCATCCTGTGGCCATCTCCATAAAAACTCTGCTCAAAGAAACTAATAGTCTCATTTCTTTCAACAAGTTTCTTTAAAACTTCTTAGTTAGTTTTATTTATGCTATAAATTCTTCTAAGTATAATAAGATAGTTTCTACTCTTCTTTGTTTTCCTTCTTTCTTTAAGCATCCTGTTTTAGGGATTTATCTAAGTATGTCAAAGAGTTGCCTGCAACCTCAATACAGTTTTTATAATAAAGTTTCAAATTAAATTTTAAAAAAGCAATTGACATCGTGAAAAGTTAAGTTTCAAAACAGGAATGAAAGGCTTTGAACAAAAGTAATTAATAGAACAAACATTATTATGTGCCAAAACCTAATTTCAAATAAAAGAGCCAAAAAAATGCACTTTGAGTAGGAAATAATGCATAATAGTTATAACATAATGCGCATGATTATAAATAAGTATTGTAGAGTTAAGGAAAAATATGTCAGTTAAAAAAATAAGTATGAATAGCTAAGCTCAGTAAGAGAAAAATTATTTTAATATGGCTCACAGAGCTGGACACAGTCATATACTATATACCAGATGTAAAGCTAAAATAATGAAATTCAGAAGAAATGGAAAAGAGCATACCAAACAAATCAAATAATTTTAAAATACTCATTTTCAATAATCTTGCCATCATATAAAAGTAAAAATTAAATCAGAAAATAAAAGAAAATAACATTTTAATACCAAAAGTAAAAACAAACAAGACACACAGACCATACATTCCAGTAACTGCACATTTAAAAAAAAAAAAAAAACCCTCAGGGCTACAATCTTTATGAAGAAAAACCATAGGTGGTACAAGAAAACATGTAAAGAAACAAAATAATTGTTGTAAATTCAATACATAATTCTATGTAAAAGACTTTTAGTGGGACTAATATAATTGATATTGACTTATCACAGATATTTAAGGTATAAGCAACATATTCAATGTTGGAGGTCCTCTAGAAGTTACAGATGTGTGCATGTGTGTATACATTATGATGAGAACACACTTTGTTCTCAAGTGCACATGTAACATTTACGAAAACTCGTCATAGCTTAAGTCACAGTGAAAATATCAATAAATTCTGTAAATTGGAACTATTAAAAACACTACTCCACAATAATGCCATAGCACTAAAAGTCAGGTATAACATTATACACAGAAAATAGGCACCTTCATTTAGAGACTAAAAATCCTTTAACTGAAAAAAATTTATTCAAAAAAGAGAAATGCAGATTAAAAAATAAACTGAAACAAATGCTCTTTGAGAATTTTACAATTTGATAATGTCTAATGAACTTTTGATTCAGCTAATGTACTTCTAGGAAGATACATATTCAATAATATGAAAGTACATGAGCAAAGTCATATATACTGAAGCATTATTTGCAATTGCAAAATACCAGAAATAATTTAAATGCTCTACAATGGAAAGTAGATGAATCAATTGTGAAACCTGGACTTCCACAAAATGGAATACATTGCAAAAATTAAAAATAGGACTAGTCTGGATATGCTGGTTCATCCCTGTAATCCCAGCACTTTCAGAGGCCCAGATGGGAGGATCAATTGAAGCCAAAAGTTCAAGACTAGCCTAGGCCACATAGCAAGACCTGTCTCTACAAAAATACTGAAATATTAGCCAGGCATGATGGCATGCATCTGTAGGGCGGATGAGCTGAGAGGATCACTTGAGCCCAGGAATTGAAGGCTACAGTGAGCTCCGATCACAATACTATACTCCATCATAGATAACAGAGTAAGAACCTGTATGTAAAAAATAAACATACATAACTAAAAATAAAAAGAATGCACAGATGGATAGTGACTTTCAGGATATATCATCATGGGATTTGACAGAAACAAAGTGGAAAAGTGTTATCTATAGCAAGCTATCTTTCATGTAGGAGTAAAGGAGGATTTAAAAATTGTATTATGTGTTTACAATTATTGGTAATATGGAACACAAAATTAGAAACTAATTAATGTTATTTTTTGCAAGGGAAGTTGGGAATGGGTCAGGAAACAGATATAAAAATGACTCAGAAGAAATAAGAAGAAATAAGAAGTGTGGAGAGTGACATTATTCTAAATATAAATATTTGTATGTGTTGGTCTTTAAGAATATAGGTGATGTTTCAGATTCTCCAAAAACTAACTAAAATCAAGTAAGATTCCCTGTAAGCAAGCAATATCTTCTTTTCTATATACATGTAAACTTTATTGTGAGGATTGATCAGAGAAATCCAAATTTAGTGACAATATATAAAATTAATGGTCAGTGTCTGTCTTGATAGAGAAAGGCTAAATAAATATCCTAGGTAAATGTAGTCTAGGAAAGATGATAACTAAAAACAATGTATGAACCATGGACATTGGTGGAGTATTTAAAAAAATTTTAATAGGGTGGCGCCTGTGGCTCAAGTAGGGCTCCGGCCCCATATGCGGAGGGTGGTGGGTTCAAACCTAGCCCTGGCCAAAAAACTGCAAAAAAAAAAAAAAAAGAAATTGAATAGTTAGTGATACCAGAGTTTAATCTTCAGTAGGTTCTTGGTCTCGGTGATTCAAAGAATGAATCCACGGACCACAGATCAGTGGTAAAACAGGATTTATTTACAGAAAAGAAAAGAATACAAAAACACCAAAGCTCTTGGCAGAGAGAACCCAGGTCAGGAAATAAGCTCTCTTGCTCCCTCTGTTTTAGGTTTGGGCTCATTTTCCGAAGGTATAAATAGTCGCATGGGTTCCTCTGTAGTTACATTTCTTCACTCTGTAGTTACATTTAGCAGGACTCAGTAGCAAATGAATGGCTACAATTCCTTTCATTCCCAAGCCTAGGAAATGCACATGAAATTGAACAGACATAGTAAATGGGGGGGTCCCTGTTCAACCAAGTGCAAGGGGAGGGACACCCAAGGTGAAGTTTCCTGGTCCCTCTGGCCAGGAGAGCCTCCTGAAGGGCCCCCCTGCCTACTTTCCAGCCTGCTGGTTCCTCTGCCCTGCCACCGCACCATCACCACCAAGGTGGAGACAGCAGGTCCGCCCCTCAGCTCCCTGGGGCTGGCTGGGGCGCCACTTGTTCTGTATCAGTGGTAATGCATTCCTTTTTGTTTTCAAATTTTGATAATTAAGTTGTAGTCTGTAAAATGTTCATGTTTAGGCAAATAATATTAAAAATATAAGAGAATTCTTTATCTTTGCAACTTATTCTTTATTTTGCAACTTTTTTGTAGGACCCAATTATTTCCAAATAAAAAGCAAAATATTGTCTAAAAATAAAAAGTGATCGCTTCTCGGCCTTTTGGCTAAGATCAAGTGTAAATATAAAAAGTGATGTCTGGCTTCAGTGATATAATATTTGCCTCTCATGTCCCAAAACATGAAGACTCTTTTCACAGAACATATGCAACCCTTTTCGAGTTCTTTGTTTTCAGAATTAATGGAATGATGCTGATAATCACCCCTGTTGATATTTTTACGTGTGGCTATTTCAAGCACTTGGGTGTTTATTCACAAGATACCGACTGAAAGATTGCTGTAGTTCTGTTTCTCCTCTCCGCTTGAATGGCATATAGATAATTGAAATTTAAGATATCTCAAAGCCGGCTCTTGATTCATCCCAATCATCACATCTGCTCCTCTCCAAGTATTAAACATCATCGTAAATGGCAGTTTTATTCCACCAATTAATCAGATCTACAAATCTCAAAATCATTTTCAATTGCTCCTTTCTGCTTACAGCCCATGTGTATTAAAACTGGGGATTCTATTCTCCAAATACAAACAGAATTCAAAGATTCCTTTGCCCTTTCATAGTTATCACTTTAGTGCAAGCTATCATCATCTTTTTTCTATACTTCTACAGTTTTTAAACCAGCTTCCTGCTGTATGTTTTCCAGCTGATTTTCCTTCTCCCCACTCACCACCCCCACTACCTACCCTGAGATGTTTTATCCTTCTTCTAGAAGGTAGAACAAGCCAGTGAAAATGTGGTCTTACATTTCACGTATCTGCTTAAAGCCCTTCTGCATCTCCCCATCCTAGAACAAAATCTGAACACCTTACTCTCTTGTAACCTGCAGACCTCTGTGTGTTCTTGCTCTAATTTACATACGATCATCTTCAAGTGTTCTATTATTTGTTCATTTACAGCAGCCTCTTTGTTCTTGCTTACAAATCTATTAGTGTCTTGTTCTTATTATATGCTCTACTTTAATATTTTTACGTAATTCTATTACATTTTTCTCAGATATCTCAAAAATCTTCCCTGATTAGCTAGTCTTTTTTTTTTTTTAAGGCAACTCTCAGTTGATTTACATACTTTACATTATTTATCATCTCCCATTGGCTGTTTCCCCTCATAGCAATAGGAACTGCTATGATTTGGAACCACTGCTGTGATGTTTCCCTCATTAAAACTCAAGTTACAGTCTGTTCTCCACTGGGTCAGTCCATGTTGGGAGGTTGACCTAATGGGAGGTGTTTGGGTTATGAGGGGAGATCCCTTATGAAAGACTTGGTGCCCTCTTTGGGTGAGAGAGTTTTTGTTATCATGAGACTAGATTAGTTACTGCAGGCGTGGATTAATCTCATGAAAGTAGGTTGTTATAAAGGAAGGTCTCATCCTTGGTCTTTCATTGACATGCTTGCTTCCCATTTGGCCTTCCAACGTGTCTTGACTTCAGCAGAAAAACCTTCATCAGAAGCCAAGCTGCTGCCAGTGTCCTGATGTTTAACTTCCCAGCATGAAGAACGATGAGCTAAATAAACCTAATTTTTTAATAAATTACCCAGTCTTAGGTCTTCTGATACAGTAACATTCTAATAGACCCACCAGGAGCATGACATTTGTTCTGTTTACTGCTGTATCTCCAGGGAACAGAAAATATCCTAATATCGAGCCAGTACAAAATAAGTATTTGTTGAATAAATAAACAAACTGAATTACTATTAGAAATGTGGATATTAGTGAAAGATTATCTTAGCATTGATGCAGAACTGGTGCACACCCTGAAACAGATTGGATATTTTTAGGAGAATATTAGCAAAGAAATAAAGATTGGTGTGTTCCCACTTACTGTGCACAATGTTAGGGGTGTACGGACTCTACCTAACAAATTCAAATATTGTGACCTGATTGTTTAGACCCTCGATTACCCTGAAATTAAAAAGAAAAAAAAAAGATCTGAAATAAGAATCAGCCCTCTAATTAAATGACTCACAATTTATTTATTTATTTATTTTTGAAACAGAGTCTCATTCTGTTGCCCTTGGTAGAGCGCCATGACATCACAGCTCATAACAACCTCTAACTCTTGGGTTTAAGTGATTCTCTTGCCTCAGCCTCCCAAGTAGTTGGGACTATAGGCATCTGCAACAATGTCTGGCTATTTCTTTGTTGTTGTTACTGTCATTGTTGCAGTTGTCGTCGTTTACCACACCTGGGCTGGGATCAAACCCGCCTGCTTTGGTGTGTGTGGCTGGCATTCTAACCACTGGGCTATGGGTGCTGAGCCAGATTCACAATTTTTTAACAAATCTACTTAAGAGTAAAAAATTAAAAATCTTATTTTCCAGTACCATTTTAAAACTTTTAATTAATTAAGATATTTTTATACCTAAATTTATCACTTCACAAATAGATATTTGAATGGGTTAAGCAATTAATTAAACAAATATTGTTCTCTTGAAAGACATATGATGAAGTTTGAATAGAACCCAAAAAGATGTAAGTGGGAACATGTCTCAAAATTTATTTCTAACGTAATCTTGTCAGCACAACGAAACTTTATCATTTATATGGCTCAAAGTCTCAGCCAAATGGGGAAGCGTCATCACATGACCCATATGGGACGGCATGACCCATATGCTCTTAGCAACTTCTCAACATTTGGCTACTTATGTACAGGAGAGAATTTTTATATTGCCTGAAACAGGAGAGAATTTTTATATTGCCTGAATAATTATAACACTATTTTAAATTTTCATTGTTTTGCTACAACATTAAAATCAATGAAAATTTACTCTTTGATTTTTGTCTTAACATATCTCTAAGTTTATTTCTAATGTAATCTTGTCAGCACAAAGAATATACTTAAATATACTTTTAAAATTATTGTTAAGTATAATATATACAATTATATCACTTACTGTTATTATTGTTAAGTATAATACATACAATAATATCACTCACTTAGAATGTGTGCTTGCTCAAATTTTTTTCCTTTATGAAACAGCATTTGGTCATGCATTTTAGATCACTAAAATTAATATGTATATATAATTAGATCAGTCCTGGTAATTTATTACCTTGTTATAAATAGCCATTAATTAAACATTCCCTTGATTTCAAGGAAACAAAAAAGAAAATTTAGGATTCATTTTCACAAATAAGCATGAGAAGGAATTTCTAAACAGAAAAAATTATACGTAGAAATCTGATTAAGGAAGAATATTCTTATAACAGTGACTAACAAAATGTTCATTCAAGGGGATAGAATATTAATATCAAAACCTGCATAAAGAGAGTGCTGTGGGGCAACGTCTGTGGCTCAAAGTAGGGCGTTGGCCCCATGTACCAGAGGTGGCGGGTTCAAACCCTGCCCCGGCCAAAAAAAACTGCAAAAAAGAAAAAAAGAGAGTACTCTGTGGTTTGCTGCTGACAGTAACTTATTTCTTAGATGATATGGATAATTTCAAATGTTTTACTCTTCTTAAGATCATGTATAAGTAGTATATTCCCTATAAAACTAGATGTTTGATAATACTCGTCTAACAGTGCATATACGTGTATTTTTGGATAGATAAAACCAGCTTCAGAAAACAAAAGCTATTGTGACATTTTTATTGTGCTTTCGAATATGGTGTTGACATATTAATGATTCCCATCAGGTATTAGATGCAATTAGATGCGTTTTCTTCATAACACTTCTGTTCCCCACATGCTCTCATGTGGACGTCACTAGAGGACATTCCACGGCCCCTCCGTCCTCTGATTATGTTGTCATTGCTTTCACTTCAAATTCACACATTTCTCCCTTCAGGCTGTTTATAGTTCATGGAACTCCTTTCAGTTTCAAGTGGTCTGTAATATTGTAGTTTGGTTGTTTTAGAGTGAGCACATAATAACAATATCATGTAATAATATCGTTATTTTAATTCTAAAAATATTTTATTTATTTATTTATTTATTTTTGCAGTTTTTGGCTGGGGCCGGGTTCCTACCCATAACCTCCGGGATATGGGGCCGGTGCCCCACTCCTTTGAGCCACAGGCACCACCCTTCTAAAAATGTTTTTAAAAATCCCTCTTGTTATTTAACTATGCTATAATTTTATTTTTTCATAGAATTCTTAAAGTGAGGAACAGTCAATTACATCATACTTATAATGTGAAAATTAAAATAGGCAATGCAGAAAATGATTTTCCAATGAGACTCAGTTTATGTATTTCTCTGTTCTTTAATTTAAATGTGTGACTCTTGCGGATTCTTGATTCACACATTTTCCCACACTATTGAGGAAAATATCTCTAGAAGGACTGATAATCTCTATTTTTGCATAAAACCATAATCATACTTCTGCTAACCCAGGTAGGAAACTGATTCTAGCAGCTGTCTCCTGTCTGGTTTTCCCAGGATGAATTTCTTTCTGTGTCCAAGAAAGATTTCAATCTTCACCTCTGTGGGCCAAGGTTTGATTACCAGGCTAACCTTGAACCATTCCTGAATAATAGTTATATCACCAGAGAAACAGAATAAAAAAGGGCTCATTAAGAAAAAAGGAAAGAGAGTTACAGAGACTGAGGAAAAAAGGAAGCGGATTTCTTTTTATTCACATATTTTAGGCTCAATTGACATGTAAATTTTTTTTTCTCCCAGTCGTTAATGACTGGTTTTCCTTACCCAGTTTTCACAGCAATTTCTTTATACCTTTTCTGTAACACTTACAACAATATCCCTTGAGTTGCTTTTTTTCTTGTGTATGTCGTCTCCGTCACTCAGTAATAGCCACTTGATGGTGTGGATGTATTTCTACATTGGGCTATCCTCAAATAATCTAGCATTCTGTTTATTCATAGAGTTTTTCAATGACTTTTGAGTGAAGGGGATGGGCATATATATTTTCAGCATCTTCCTCTCCTCATGCTGTCAAAATTATAGAAGTCTAGCAAAGCTGGACAGGGTTTTCTACGGAGGAGTTCACAAGAACAAAATCAAGGTATTTGCAATTCAGAGTTCTTCTCTGAAGGCTTTGAGAGTCAGTGCCATCACTGATCTTTCTGTTTCTTGGGGTTATAGCATTGACATTTCCAGATGCTGGCTACCTCTCACTGGGAATAGGGAGATGAAGCATCATCATCATTGAGCTTCATTGTCTCAATAAATAGTATGGTTTTTTAAAATTAAGTAATTTATTTATTTATTTTGAGACAGAGTTTCACTATATTGCCCTCTGGAGAGTGCTGTGTCATCACAGCTCACAGCAATCTCAAACTCTTGGGCTTAAGCGATTCTCATGCCTCAGTTTCCCAAGTAACTGGGACTACTGGCACCCACCACAACATCCAGCTATTTTTTGTTGCAGTTGTCATTGTTGTTTAGCTGGCCAGGGCCAAGTTCGAAACCGCCACCATTGGTGTATGTGACTGGCGCTGTAACCACTGTACTACGGGCGCCCAGCCTAAATAGTATGATTTTAAAGATAAACTATTTCTCTTGTAAGCATGACCCAGTCAAAAAACCAGAAGATTGTAAGATAGTTTAAGTTTAGTAAATAATTCTAAAGGTTAATTAAATTTTTCATAATTAAAATTTCTGACATAGTTTACATAAGAAGTCTAAGAGAAAATCTGTAAACATATGCACAGTTTAATGATTTTTCCAAGTACAAAAGATATTGTCTTTCTCAATAGACTGTTGCTTGAAATGTTCTTTTAAAATATATGTCTACTATGCTAGTGCTTTTCAGTATAAAAAAGAAGCTGGGAAGGGACCTCTAAATCTAAAACAAAGGACAATGTATTCCATAATACTTATCTGATTAGAAGCTGATTATATTTCCTCCATGCCAGCATAGAGACAAAAGTAAAATGTAAGAAAGTGTCCTGAGTATCAATTTACCCATTATCTCTAATGAAATTAAATAATGCATGAGGGACTATGGATTGTAATAAAAAATATGCATTGAAATTCTTAAGAGTACAATGAATAAAGTGATTTTTTTATTCATCTCTGGACAAGTAATTTTCAGCTTTTTAAAACTTAGATCACCCAGATGATTATAGGGCTGGCCTCAGTGTCACAAAAACTGTGCTCTCTGAGGAAGTGTAATCACTGTAATGATAAACCACAACCTATTTCCTATTCTTATCAAATATTTCAAAAAGAAAAGAGTCCTGCAACAATTAGATCAACACAAATAAAAATGTAAATAAGCTAATAGCCAAAGAGGCAATCATTCTGAAGACACTTCAATTTTTCGATTTAGTGAACATTGTCACCTGTTTTTTAGTACATTATTTTTCTACTATGTTTAATCCCTTATGTTTAAGGCTTAGGTCAATATTTATTTTATCTTCCATAGTGAGCATTAGTATAGTCTATACAATTAAAATTGGTAAAATGTTGATGGTCTCCAATATCTTTTCCCTGCCTACTTTAACAATATACCGTCAAAATATAATAAACAGGAGTAGATAATGGAATAGTGATTTTGTACAATAGTCCACAAGCTTCAAAGCTAATTAGAATATAAAGATCCTTATGATAGTATGACAGTATGCCTGTGGGTAATTAGTGAACATCATTAGGATAAGATCCACAATGTTTTGAATCTGAATGTAAGAGAATGTTCAATAGCTCAAAAATTAAATCAACACCTAGACTTGACTTCATCTCATCAAATGCCACTTTCACTGAGTTTCAGGTGAATAAATTTTGGGACAAAAATCAAACAAACACACAAAAAATCGACTTCCTGTCAATTCCATGTCATATATTTCATATGATTTAACTGGCATAATGCTCAAATGTAGCATAGATTTTAATAGCAGAGACTCTGAAGCCAGGTGTTAACCAGATTTGAATAGCTTCACTTGCTTGGAATGATCTTGGAGTATAATGTTTGCTTTCCTTAAACTTGGGGATATAAACTGTAAATGATGGAAGACCACTGCCCCATGGAGTTTTGGTGGAAATTAATTAGATAACACTTGCAAATGCTTTAGTACAGATTCTGCATAATAAAATACCCTCATTAAACATAAACCATTATTTTATTATCTTTATATAGTATTAGCCTTTTTCTTAATCAAAAAAAAATTTCATTGTACCTTGATTCCCAACTGAAAGAGTAAATTTAAAAAGTACTTTATTAGAGTACATATACATGAAGGTGTGGAAGAAAGGAAAGGAGGAGGTAGTAAGATAGAGATGAGAGAAAAACAGCAAGACCAGAAGAGAGGAGAAAAGGGGTGGAGAGGAGAGGGAGAGGAAGAGAAGAGAAGGCATAGTTGGTTTCTCTTCTTTTGAAACAAAGATTAGGACACCATGGAATCTAGTGAGAATGGCCTCATAACGTTCAGATTTTCTCTCTGAGTAATTCTATGAACAGAGAACATAAGCCATGAGTTACTATTTTCTCATATTACATGTATTTTCCTCTATTAAATTATGTACATAAAAGAGAACAAGGGCAAAAATTATGATTGGTGACCACTATTCCATTTTAATTCATTGTGGGAGAACAGGGTTTCAAATGAACTTGCTTTTTTCTTCCTATTTATCTCTCCACCACATCAGTGGTTCTTGTCATTTTTTAAATTTTTGTTTTGTATATTTCATGCAACTCTTTTTATTGTTTTGTTGAAGAGGAATTTTTGTTTTAAAAACTCATTCTGTTTTTTGTTTTCCCATGCTGTCTATTCAACACTGCAGTAGACTTTTCTAATTAGACTATATTTTGTTAAAATTAAATATTGTTTTATTTATTTTAGAATAATTTTTGATCACCTCATTTTTGTAAGCTCTTTTACTGATTCAAGAGTGTGGTGTGGGAAGTTCATGAGAACTCATTTTTATCATTTCTCTTCTATTGCCTTGAATATCATTTCACAGCTTAAGGGTTTACATTTAAGGTAATGCTTTATGAAAGACATTTAATACAATTTTATTTCAGTTGGCATTTTTCTCCATAAACATACTATTTTTATATTAACATGAGTAAACATAAACCTCAAAATATGGACAGATCTCATTTCTTTAGTGAAATTCTTACACACATGCACGCATACTGAACATAAACACCTATTATTAAGTTACTGCAATTTTAACATATGTGATAAAATTAAATTCATGACATTTCAAGGAAAAACAAATTTTTAGTCTGTAGTAAATGCATGGATGAAAATATTTACATCAAATTTTCTACTCACTATTATGCGTGAAACATAATCTCTAATCTTACGTCAAATGGAACCTCAGCACCCCAGGTTCAAATATGGTTGTAGATAAGATATCTCATATGTGTGATATGGTGCCTTTATTTCT
Organism: Perodicticus potto; assembly: GCA_963574655.1. Lineage (NCBI taxonomy): Eukaryota > Metazoa > Chordata > Mammalia > Primates > Lorisidae > Perodicticus > Perodicticus potto. Next base: position 1,419 of record CAUYRH010167308.1, on the reverse strand, counting down.
TTATCCTTTTTATTTTTTGAAACTCTAAATGTCTAAGCAGGTATAGCAGAATAGCCTTATAACATTTACATTATGCCTCTTGACTTGGGGGCATAATGTAAACATGGTTACTATATCAAAGGAGGTTAACTTTGAGAAGGTTACTATATCAAAGGAAGTTAACTTTGAGAAATTAAGATAGCTTCTAGAAAAAGTAGTTAAATAAGGAAAAGTTAATTTAGATGAAAATACAGTTATGTAAAACAAAAATATAATTTCTGGTTTCAAATATTGTACAGAAAAAGACAATGTTAAACTATACAATTTTATTACAACAAAATTGGCAAGTTTTATCTCTGAATTTTTCTACTCTCTTTCCCTTTGCATGGAGATAGAGTTAGCTTGTAGAGTTGCCTTGTTTTTTGTGGATATGTCTGTTGGTCAGAATCACTGCAATGAGAAAGAGCCAGGAAATAAAGCCATCAATCATCAACTCCCACTCTTTCCTCACACCTGCACTCTCCTCTCTATACTCTTCATTCATTTTGTATCACAAGTGAGAACTAGGTCAGAAAGGGCAAAACTCTGCTTAAAAGTAGAACAGAAAAGAGCTTAAAGGACAGAACAAATGTATTTTAATGGGAAAGAGGTGATGGTTGTGTGAAGGCTAGAAACTCTCATAAATGAATAATGCCACCTAACATAATTTCATCTACCCTTTAATGAACACTATGTGCTGTACACATACACTTTCCCAAACCATGTGACAATACTATAAACTGTCCACTATAATTTCTATTTTAAAGACTTAGAAATTGAACCTCTTTAAGTGACAGGTCCAGATTTATTTTTAATTCTCACTGCCTCTCCAAACTACAATCTTTCTACTATGCCACAGGTAACCTTTACCTACTAATGAGTTTTGAATTTCACCCTAAAGTCAGAGGTAGAGTTTAAGTATTGCAATGAAGTGATCAGATTTGTAGGTTTATATGAATAAAATACAGTCAAGCAGAAGAAATATAAAGACCTGGGGGGAGAATAAAGTGATTACAGAGAGATTTATAATTCCTAAAAAGAAAGCAATCTTCCTAGATGTTGGTCTCAGCCAGAATTTAGCTCATAAAAAATACATCACCTAAGACATCCTTTCACTGTCCATAGGCCACTTTAAAGACTCTGATGACCATTATTCTAAATTATTGTATCTGTGTATATGATAGTGATGCCGGAATTTCAGGTTCTTGGTCTCGGTGATTTGAAGAATAAACCCGCGGACCACAGATCAGTGGTAAGACAGAATTTATTTACAGGAAAGAACACAAAAAACACTAAAGCTCCTGATAGAGAGAGAACTCAAGTGGGGAGAGAAAAGCTCTCTCCCTTTCTCTCCCGGTCTTTCCCTGTCTCTCCTCTTAGGCTTTTAGTCTCGGGGTATAT
>CAUYRH010167304.1:0-11817 GCA_963574655.1 Perodicticus potto | reverse complement strand
AAACAGGGGGCCAATTCACTGTCCCTCAGACCGTTGGAGGGCCGGACTATAGTTTAAAAAAAAAAACTATGAACAAATTCCTATGGACACTGCACATATCTTATTTTGAAGTAAAAAACAAAATGGAAACAAATACAATTCACACCGAAGCATGTGGCCCGCGGGCCGTAGTTTGAGAACCCCGGTATAAACTCTTTACCTAATATTATCCAAACTCATTATTTGTGCCTGTTTTGGAGCCAGTCTTTCTTTGTCTTCTACCCTCTACCAAAGCACAAAACATGCCCTAAAGATCAAAGCCACTTTGAAAAATATCTGTCACTAAATAATTGGAATGCTCTTATGCCTGGAAGTTAACATCTTATGGCAAAATTTTAGTGTGTGGTAACAAACTGAAGAAGTATTTAGATAAAAGATGTGACTTTCATATTCAAACATTTTGATCCCATGGCCTATATTGAGTTTTAAAGTTTGCTAGCATTAATGACTGTTTAAATTCTCACATTATGTTGGTTTAAGAATGAGCTCTAAAATCTCTTTTTAGAAAATACTCTTTATAAAATTCAAAAACTTTAATTATATATTTATACTTGTATTTATAAATATTCTGAAGTATTACTTTCTGAGTTGTTACTGTTTTTCCATGACAACTGGAAGATTTTAACTTGATATGTATATGTAAATTTTAGCTCTCCAGAATACTGGGAAATAGAGTTAATCTTTTAATTACCAAGTTTTAAAATATTTTATACAGTTTTTTTGAAAATGCATTATTTACCTGTCATAAGTTATTAAAACATTAGATTAATCTTTCCTACCAAATCAACAAAAAATATACAATAGAAAAAACTAGAATGAAAAGACAATCTTACTCTTAGGCCAATAACTGAAATATAATTTTATCTGAGTATATATCCTCCTAATCTATTTCCTAATCAAAAATTTATATTTTCTTTTCCTAAAATTATGTTAACACCATATAGTATTTTCATATATATAAAGAAGGCTCTTTTATACTCACTTGTTCATATGGCAACAAATTTCATTTGGAAAACTGAAATTAGTCCCAATTTTCTCTATTATTTTTATAAGACTACATTTATCATTGAATTCCATATAAATTATAATAAAGCTATATTTTTACAATTTAAAATTAAAATTTCAATTATAACAATTAAACAAGCACTTATATATTATTGAAGCAAAAGAAGTGAGGAAATATATTTTTGTTTAATGATGTATGCAACCTAAGAAAAATGCTCAGCACATATTTCATTAATCCTAAGATATGTTTTTTCTCATTTTAAAATCATTGATTTGGGTTGCTTTTTATAATTGACAGCATTTGTAGTTTAATTGGCCACATTTCCTTCCTAGATATATGTAATATAATAACAGTATATATTGCAATCTGGGACTTGGTGAAAAATAATACTTTTAATAATTAAAATACTGAAGCATAAACTTTTTTAAACATATAATAAATGTCTTGTGAGTGACATCCTGACAGAATGAAATTTTACCTAAAATATAAGGTTTGTGTTAGTGAAAATATAGGTGTAGCATAACAACAAACTTTTTCATGCTTATTATCCTATTAGAGCATCTGTTTCTAATGATGCAGATATTATCCTATTAGAACATCTGCTTCTAAAGATGTGATAATCCCTGGAGAATAAGTAAAATCACATTAATATGTCTACAATTCTGAATCATGGTTTAATTTACAAAGATGTTATTGATTATGAATATTTTGTTTAGTTTAAGATAAATTGATCTAATAATCTGGTTTTATTTATAAGCCTTTAGTATATTAAAGCTAAGTGAAGTTTTACCGCTATTAAGGACTTGTAGAGTATCAATTTGAACAGTAATTCAGGACACTCATTGGCCTATTTAATCAAAATAATTATCTAAGTATTTTCGGAAAGATGCTTTTTCTTCCATTTTTAAAGCATGTTGATGACTGCAGCTGACAGTCCACTAGCTTCTTAGTCATGGCTGTCTAAATGCAGGCCTTCCACTGTGAATTCTGATCATTGTTATTGCCTGACTGAATTCCAAAATGTCTTCTTTGTGCTAAAGGAGAAATTTCCATAGACTGGGGTAAATGCTATTCTCTCATGGTTGCCTTCTCAAGTAACTTCTTGAAACTTTTCGGTGCATATTTTCATGTAGAAAGTTAAATACTGATGTAGGTATCTGTCATGAGGACGTCTTTCCAATCAAGCATTCAGTGACACTAGTTAGCCACAGTGTTCACTAAGATAGACAGTGAGGTGACTAAAGACAAAGACAAATCTCTGTCCTCAGACATTTCACAGTGTATGCTGGTGAGAATGTTCAACCATTAGAAATTAGTTCAACCATTTAGAACAATGGTGTGGAAATGCCTCAAAAAACTAAAAACAGAACTTCCATACGACCCACCTATCCCATTACTGAGTGTATTTCCAAAGGGAGTGAAATCAGCATGTCAATGAGATAGCTGCACTTTTGTGTTTATTGCAGCATGATGCATGCATGGAACCAACTGAATGTCCATCACAGATGAATGAATAAAAAAAAGTAACATATATACACAATCAAATGCTATTTGGCTATAAAAGAAAATTTTGTCATTTGCAACAACATGGATGAATCTAGAGGATATTGTGCTGAGTGAACTGAGACAAACATGGAAGGACAAATACCTCATGATCTCACTCACATGTGCAATGTAAACCCTTGATACCATCGAAGTAGAGAATAACATGGTAGTTGTTGGAGGCTGGAAAGAAGTAGGGTGTGGGGGGTGGTGGTCAAGGAGCACAAAGGCACAGTTAGAAAGGAGGAATATTTGTGGTGCTTTATGACACAGTAGGGTGGCTATTGTCTACTTCAAATAGCTAGAGGAGAGGATTTTGGCTGTTCTCAGCACAAACATATGGTAAATGTTTGAGGTAGTAGATGAGCTAATTACCCTGATTTGATCATTACACAATGTGTGCATACATACATACATCAAAACATCACACTCTGCCTCATAAATATGTGCAATTATTATGTGTCAGTTAAAAACAAAATAAAATTAAATATTTTCATAATCTACTACAAGAGATAAATGAATAGAAAATTATAAGTAATCATAGAGATGCTTTAAAAGAAAAATGCAAAAGGGTATGTTGGAAAGTATTGAGAAATTGTGCTTAAAAGAAGGATATTGTTGGCTCGGCGCCTGTGGCTCAAGTGGCTAAGGCGCCAGCCATGTACACCTGAGCTGGTGGGTTCGAATCCAGCCCAGGCCTGCCAAACAACAATGATGGCTGCAACCAAAAAATGGCTGGGCATTGTGGTGGGCACCTGCAGTCCCAGCTACTTAAGAGGCAGAGGCAAGAGACTCGCTTGAGCCCAGGAATTGGAGGTTGCTGTGAGCTGTGATGCCACAGCACTCTATCCAGGATGACAGCTTGAGGCTCTGTCTCAAAAAAAAAAAAAAGAAGAAGAAGAATATTGTTTAGCCTAAAATGGAAACAAATATTTGGGAATTTATTCTGTGCCAAGCCCTATACTACGTGCATTTATAATTGCCACAAATTAATAACTTTTAAAGAAGCACAATAAATTAAATTTCTTGAAGTCAGAAGTCCAAAATCAGTCTTACTGACTAAAGTCAGACTTTTGGCAGGACTAATTAGAGGGCTTCAAGGAAGAATTAAGGAAGAATCGTTTTCTTCCCCTTTTCCAGCCTCTAAAGCTGGCCTGCGGAAGTTCCTCTACTTCCGAGCCCTTCATCTTCAAATAGCAGCAGAGCATCTTCAAATCTCTTTTGACTCTTACCTCTGTTTCCATCTCTGTCTTTTTTTGACTCCCTCTTATAAGTACCCTGGAGGATACACTGAGCCTACCTTGAAAATCTAAAATGATCTCCACATCTCAAAGTCCTTAACTGAATAAATCTTTAAAGTTCTTTTAGCTAAATACAGTTACATATTCATAAATTTCGTGGTTTTGAATGTGGACGTCCTTGGAGATTCATCAGCCAACAAACCACAACTACTAAATGAATTAAGGGACAAAGAAGGAAAAGTGGGTTTTAGACAATACTATGTACTGAATTGTGTCCCGTCAAAATTCATATGGTGAAGCTCTACTATCCAATTTGACTATATTCAGAAATAAGACTTTTAGGAGGTAATTAAGGTAAAATGAGAACATAGCCTTATGAAAAGGGGAAGACAGAGTTCTGTCTTTCTCCACACACATACACCTCGGAAAGGCCGTGCAGCACAGTGAGGGGGCAGCAGGAAGAGAGCCCCCAGCAAGAACTGAATTGGCTGCACCTTGATCTTGAAGGCTTCCAAGAAACTTCAGAACTGTGAGAAAATAAAGTCTTATTGTTTAAACCATGCAGTCTGTGGTATTATGTTTTGGCAGTCTGAGTAGACTAATACAGGAGATGCCGATGAGATAGATGGTCCTTAGGAGACGTCCAGGTGCTTACATAAGTGTAGAATTCAGGAAAGAAGCCTGAGCTGCCAATGGAGATTTGGGACTTAGTAGCCTAAAGGAAGCAATTGATGGTGGTGAAAGACATTAATCTGAGATAATATATACTGAAAAGAGATTATGGCTGAGAACAGAACATGACATTTGTAGTAATACCATTGTCCAATTCTCCAAATATGCTCAGTGGCCTAAGGGAGGAGAAGGGACAGGTGGTGGAACTGGTTCTAGGTTTCAGTTGCAGGAGGTACATGGCCAAAGGGGAAGTGAACTGAGTGGTAGCGATAACAGAAGTGCCAGAGATATAGGGTAGCTGTTCTTACTGCTTGTAACTTTGCAGAACAGGTATTCAAATTTTATAGATGACAGAAACTGAGACTCAAAGACATTGAGTAATTTTCCCTGGGTCACAAAAGCTTTTTTGTTTGATTTGATTTCTAACAAGATTATTCTGGTGGCAGAATGGAAAATCTATTTTGATAGCACATCAGGCAGAACTAGTTTTGAAATGCAAATAGTTTTTACTCTAAAGAAGAGCTCTTTCAATATACCTTGAGGCAAAATAGCAGGTGGCATGAGAGGCTGATACACTGGATAAGAAAGGTGTTCTAGGGACACAGGTGTCAATGAGTTTGGAAAGTCAAAATATTGTGAATAAGAGTATTCAATAAGTAATAAAATACTGGACTTCATGTTTTCAGGTGTGGAGACGATTTCAGTCTCCTTGAGGGCAATGCTGTATTTGGGAACATGTTTTACCAACAAAGAACTAAACTTGACCAGAAAGAAAAAAGGGGCTATCTAATGTTTGGTATATGGTGTGAAGAGAAAATTGATGATGTGTTATTTAACTTACTAAAGAAATATTTAATCATGTTCAAAAATAATATTTAAAAACTCATTCTCAATTCTTGAAGAAATCTTGTTTTCCTGGTCTAGGATTTACAGACCTAGCAATGAAGGATACTCAGAATGACATATTTAACATTTCCTCTGTGGTATCAGTATAATTTTAAAAGGCTCAGTGGTTACATGAAACTTTTGTAAGACTCAAATAGAATTGTAAATATTTATACAATAATCTGTACCTCTCAAGAAGTGGATAGATGATGGGTCTATCCACCCACATTAACACTAAAATGGGAAAACATAAATTGACTTCCTCTGATGCCACAAAACAAATTAATGGTGAAGCCAGAAATAGAAGTCCTTGCTTCTAAGGTCCTGTCCTGCCACGTGTGTTATTCCATTCCTCCTATTACACAAGCTTTGTCAAGCACGAGAAATCTTGTATTATGTCGAACCTCTCTATGACATTGAATCAGTAGCATTATAATGTCAACTTAACTGGTGTTTGATTATAAGTTTTCTTAAAAGTGTTGTTTTGTTTCATATGTAGAAGGTGTGCTACGTATCAGGAAGAAATCAGACAGAATTAATCATTAGTATATGGTGTTTCGTTCTTGAATGACAGGCATTGAATACAGGTAGGTAGGTGACTCTTCTGATAACATTAATAATAATGGAATTTCCCTTAACACCTCAGGAGACTAACATATATCTCTGGAACTGATTTCAAAAATCTAATGCTGTATGTTTTTCCTCTCTGCCTCATATTTTTTAACTCCTTTATTTAAAAATATTTTTCCTATAACCTTTACACAATAGAAAAATGTATTTTGTACAGCTAAATGTTTTCTTTAAAAAACACAAAATTAAAGACAGAAATAGATAGACATCCCCAAACTCTACACAATGAAAAGCAAAAGATACTATGTACATTTTTAAAATTTTTAAATATTGGAAAATTCCTTGATTTATACCTTTACTCTAAAATATCTCAACTTTGAGTCAAGTTGTTTTACCCTCTCTTTCAAGTATTTCATTTACCTAACAAATGTTAAAGAGGTGTTTTTTAGGTACCAGGCATGACAGATACAAAAGGAAATAGAGATAATCAAGGCCATGCCTTTAGGATTTAGATTTTTTTTTTTATTATTTTTTTGTGTGTGTGAGACAGAGCCTCAAGCTGTCACCCTGGATAGAGTGCTGTGGCATCACAGCTCACAGCAACCTCCAATTCCTGGGCTCAAGCGAGTCTCCTGCCTCTGCCTCCCAAGTAGCTGGGACTACAGGCGCCTGCTACAACATCCGGCCATTTTTTTTTTTTTTGGTTGCAGCCATCATTGTTGTTTTGCAGGCCCAGGCTGGATTCAAACCCTCCAGCTCAGGTGTATATGGCTGGTGCCTTAGCTGCTTGAGCCGCAGGCGCCAATCCAGGATTTAGATTATTCTTGACAGGGTGAGATAGGAGGAAGTGTTGAAATGAGAAGACAGCTAATAATGAGTAAGCATGTAAAAAATGAATTTCAATGATAATTGCAAATAGTCAAAAGTTCTATACAGTAAATAAGGTAAAAAGTGCTCTCAAGCTAAAGTCCACCAAGCACATACTATAGTTGAACAAGTTTAGTAAGTATTAGTAAGAAGATGATAGAAATAATTAACTATAAGATTGGGGTTTGTGATGGGTGATTTGAGAGGGTCTAAGGAGGTAGGTATGTGTTCTAGATTAGATTCTTCCCAATAGCAAAGGCAAATATTTTATTGGGTATTTCTCTTAATTTATTTTCAGTTGACAAATAATTATTGTATATATGTGTGGAATACAATGTGTTATGTTGACATATGTTTACATTGTAGAATGATTAAATTCAAGCTAATTTTAAAAAATCTATCACCTCACATACTTATCTTTGATTGTGATAAAAATATTTAAAATATACTCTCAGCAACCTTGAAATATACAATCCATTATCATTTATTACAGCCACCATTCTATGCAATAGATAATTAAAATATGTTCCTCCTGTCTAATTCAAACTTTGTACTCTCAGTATTTCCCATTTCTCCATGCACTCCTCTCCCCTAGCATCTGGTAACTACCATTCTATTCTCTACTGCTAGTATAATAATCCAGCTTTTTTTAGATTCCCTATGAGAAATTATGCAGTATTAGTCCTGCCACTGGATGATTTTATTTTCATTATGTCCTCTGTTTCCATCCATATAGCACAAATCACCTCACAAATCAGCTTCTTTTTTTTTTTTTTAAGAGGAATAGTATTCTGTTGTATATATATATATACACACCCCACCTTCTTTCACCATTCATCCCAGGATAGATACCTGTATTGTTTCCTTATCTTAGCTATCATGAATGATGGTGCAATGAATATGGAATACAGATATCTCTTCAGTACACTGATTTCAGTTCCTTTGTACGTATGTCCAGAAGTGAGATCGATGGATCATACAGTAATTCTATTTTTAGTGTTTTGAAAAACCTCCATACTGTTTTTCATAACAGCTGCATTAATTTACATTCCCACCAGTAGTGCAAAAGATTTTCCTTTTGTCCTCACTCTTGCTAACACTTGTTATCGTTCATCTTTTTGATAAGAGCAGGTGTGAGGTCTTATCTCTATGTAGTTTTAATTTGCATTTTTCTGACAATTAGTGATGATGAGCATTTTTTTTCTTATATCCATTGGCCACTTGTATGTCTTCCTTTGAGAATTATCCATTTAGATTCTTTTCCCATTTTTAAATTGTATTTTTTGTTGAGTTGAGTTCCTTATATATTTTGGACATTAGTGCCTGGTCAGATGGATGATTTGCAGATAATTTCTCCCAATCTATGGGTTGTCCCTTCACTCTGTTATTTCCTTTTATGTGCAGAACCTAGTCAGTTTCATGCAGTCCCATTTGTTTAGTTTGCTTTTGTTCCCTATGTTTTTGGGATCATATCCAAGAAATCTTTGTTCCGGGGAATGTCTCGGAGTGTTTTCCTCTATAACTTCTTCTAGTAATGTATTAATTTTAGCTATGGGGAGGAGAGACTAGAATGAGAATAAAGCTATAATTGTTTTTAATTTATTTTTTAAAATAGCACTCATTTTAGCTAAGAGACAAAGGATATTTGGTATTCTGCCATGATGCAATGATCTTGCCTTTGTCTGGACTTAGTCGAAATTATGAAGTGGCCTATTCTGTTGCATTTTATCATGGCTTCCAAGTAGCCCTACCAGAGGTTAGTATTATATCCAATAAGAGAGTAAAATAGTCCAGCTCTGAGAGCCAGGCCAGCTTCCAAATGTCAGGAGTTGTTATTTCTTTTTTCTTTTGCAGTTGAAAGGACCTGTTGATGGTGGGAGGCTAAATTAGACAGGTTAGTCAAAGAGAATTTCCTGAAGGTGAAGTATCAAATCTCAGCCTTTACTGCTAGTAAGGAGCCATCCACATAGAGAAAGACCAAGGAGGGTGAAGACAGGGGAGGACGAGAGACAACTTGTGGAAATCATTCTTGTCAGAGGTCGACAGCAAGTATAAGCCAAGAAACATTTTACCACACCTGAGAGATGTAATAAAAAAAATCATCAGGAGCATGGTTCTTTGTTTCAGTGATGTTCAAAGGTTTAGAGAATCTCAGAATGTGGGGAGTGAAATTTCAGAAAGTTTCCAAGAGATCTTTATACAGAAGTCCCTTAAATCAGACTGTTCTTCACTGACCCTCCCCTGCTCTTCTGGTTTTAGTGCAGCTATCTGGGCCTTATTTGGAAAATCTAATAGTAATTGATATTTTAACATGACTGAATATTATACAATTGCTTGTCCAGAAATGTTTTACCAACATCCAGGGAGAGGGAGAGTTGTTAGCTAGTGAATGAATGGGCTTTCAGTGGCAGAATATCAATTTTCCCAAATATAATTTTCTTTATTCTCTTAAAACTAGACTGTAGTGATTTTTCCCAAACCCTGTAACAGACAACATATTTTGTCTAGGTCTGCATTTTCATTCAATAGAGAAGGATTTCTAAGATATAACTTTATCATTGCATCTACCTGTCCATATCCAGTTCATGTGTTTGAACACTGTACAATTATTGGTTTGAAGATACCATTGTTACCAATACGGACCCTAGCATACTAATATAAGAAAATGGTATTGATGATAAACAGTTCAGAGAGGAGAGAATAGCGGTCACAAAGAGTGGACTCTGCAGCCATCCAATCTAGGTTGAAATGACAATTGCACTACTTTCTAGTTGTGTCACTATGGATAAGTTACTCGGTTTCCCTATGTATAAAGTGGGATAATACCAGTACCTATATTATAGGTTTGCTGTGAAGACTAAATATGTATTAAGTTCTTAGAGCTGGCACAAGATAAGCACTCTCTATATAAGTCTGAGCTTTCTAATAATTATTGCATCTGTTTTGGAAAAGAATAAATAATATCATATTCCTATAGTCAATGAGTTAGTTATATGCTAACCAGTACATCCAAATGTTAAGAGATGGCACTGAAAAGTAATTTCTCCTACTTTTGGTTATATACAAGCCTCTGTTCTTGCTACCGCATAATAAATTAGTCTCAGACAGTATCGGAAATTATGCACTTAATTTATAATATTTTTTTCCGATCTGGGTGATATGTACATCCAGGCCTACTATGGATAAGAGTTTTAATACATTCTGTGACTGGGATTTTTGGACTTTTCCTAAGTAATGCACTAGGAGTCTCAGATCTTTAATTGAGGAGACCATATTTAGTGCCACTGAAATAAGTGTGATAACAGCTTGATCATGCAAAGCATGACATGAAGAAAATACCTGCCTGGTGTTAATAAGATACATGAATTTCAGACAACAGAAAACCAAAGAAAATTACCACTCTGTCTGTCTTGATAAAAAAAAAAAAAACCAGAGTTCTCATTCATTTCATTTATTCAAATGTTTATTTAAATTCCTATAAAATGTGAACAGAAAAATTATGGACTCATGACAGATAAGAGGTTTTAAAATATTACTGAATCTTTATAAATACTAGCAGATGTATGAAGACAAAAAAAAGAAGAAGAAAGATTTATTTTTCTGGATATTTACTAGAATAAATTAGAGTGATATGAGAGTGAATTTCAAGTATTTTACTAGACCTGGATATGTTAGGCATTAGTTTAAAAGATATACACACCATTTCTCCCAAGGTTCAGGTCTCAATAGAAAAACATTGAAAGTTTCTATCAACTGGTATATTTTATACACGAGAAAATCCTTAAAAATCAAAAATTCTATTATAAGGAGAACTGGAAAAAAGGTTCTTTTTCTTGTGAAATGAGAATATCTATCATCCAAGAAGTTGAGAGATTATTAAATGTAAAAGGATAATTCTAATCTTTGATGCCAAATTTATACAAGATCTGTAAAACCCCAGCGTCATATGCACTGAGTCTTCCTGGGACCACAGTCTGGTCAGTCGTTTCTGTTTGCTCGTTTCTTTGTTTAACATACAGGGAATAAACTCTTGTGTTACACTGCTTTATATTTCTAATGTACATGTGTACATATTATTTTCAGGAAACAAAATTTTGCCTTATTACCTTCTTAAATTTTTTTTACCTAAAATTCTTACTGTATACACCAAAATGTGGTTAATATTCATAGGTAGTCAACATTTAGTTGACTATGAAAAATTGTTCAAGTATAGATAATTACTGTAAAACTTTAATTTGATCTACACTTAACCCTGTATTTCATAGCATTGAGCAGAGCCGCTAATAGATCAACCAAAGATGCTTTAATTTTGTGTTTCTTTTATCCTTCTAAAGATGCAAGTAACTTAAAGCACTTTATAAATAGTGCTTTATAGTTCCTAAGCACTCTCACATATATTGATTGTCACTTTTGATTTTCTCAATATCCTTACGGGGAAAGAAGGTTATAGAATTTTTGAAGGTTATTATCCTCACTTTATCAATCAATGAATTTGGGATCAATTATCAAATGTATTTTTACATAAATGCAGATAATCAGCCCTAGAAAAATTGAGCATCTGGAATTTCGAGATTTGTTGGTATTTCTCAGTACATTGCTTTGAGTGACCATGACTTTGACTCCACAGTAACCCCTCCTACCTCTTTGCTGCCCTGTGTCCACGTCGTTCTCCTTATGGTTTCTAATCCTGGAAACTTTGTTTTCATTTCTCTCACTCTTTTTATGTACTACTGTCTAGAACATCCCTGTTTCTTTTAATTATCTAAGTCAGTGATTTCAACCAGTGTGTTGCGGCACACTGGTATGGGTTGAAATGATCTTAGGTGGGCCACAAAAATTTTAAAGGTCATTAATTAAATTATTTTCAAAAGAAGTACAAAATAATTATACTTTTTTTACTCTTTTTCGTTTTTTTTTTTTTTTTTTTTTTTTTTTTTTTTTTTTTAATATTTTAATATAAAATTGGAATTTTAAAAATTTTTTAAATTTTGCCAT
>CAUYRH010167301.1:0-19812 GCA_963574655.1 Perodicticus potto | reverse complement strand
CAATGTCAGTAGAAAATGGGTTATGGAAAAGCTATGTGTCCTGTTCATGGAGATGAAGCTCTTTAAATCTAAATTGGAACTCCTTTTGCAACTTTTCCCGTGAATCCACACATGTTTTGTTTGGGAATGCAACCAATGGTTATTCCGCTAACAGATTTTGCAGGCCCAGGATGAGTCTGCTGCTAAACAGGACAGGCAGTGGAGGCAAAAACACCCGGCGAGCCAGATAAACATCCTTGGCAGGCCGCATGTGGCCCATGGGCCGTAGTTTGAGGACCCCTGGTTTATACATAAACTTTATGCAAAATAATATGGTAATTATAAGGGCGCTGGAAATGGCAGGAGCAGAGAGCGAAACAAAGTAAAGAAAAAGTCCTGACTTCAAGGTGCCTGTAGTGGTATGGTTTCCTGGATAGAAATAGCAATAAAATACTTCATTTTCTTAGTACAATATTAATGTTTTAATTATTGGAAGGTGTTGTTTCTTAAAAGCAAAATATTTTAAACTGTAAGGAGATTCACAAAAGCAGTAAGTAATCATAACGGACAGTTTTGCTGATGGAAAACTTTATGAATTAGGTAGAAGTTTAAGGAATAGTGGAAATGAAGTAATAAAAAAGGGAAATATAACAAAATAATGAGAGGCATAGAGCAGAACCATGCAAAATGTTTTAAGGGAATTTCCAGGTGTCCAGATTGGCTGGAGTTAAGCATCCATGAGGAATAATAAGAAATGAATCTGGAAAAGCAGGTGGAAGGGGCCAGATTACTGAACACTTTGAATCCAGGCTGACAAGTTTGAATTGCAGGCAGTGAGGAGTTATTGGGTAATTCTGTTTTGTTTTTAGCAGGTGGGTGAAATTTCCAGCGTTCTATTTTAGAAAGAACAACCTCATAGTCTTGTGCAGGGTGGAATGAATGGGAGAGGAAGGAAAACAGGAGGCTATTACTCTGTCCTCTTCTAGTTGAAATGAGTAAAAACAGGAAAAAAGGAAAGTAATGAGGATACAATTATTTCCTTTTTCAGATCTTGAAAGAAAATCTTTTCACATTTACATGTGCAACTGTTACTTTGTCACATTTTAGCAATGTAAATGTGTCACTCACATTTTCTGCAATAATTTACCTTGCTATGTACTAAAAAAAAATTGATTATGATGTGAAATTTTCTTTTCTATGTGTTCTTTTTGTACGTGAAAATGCTCTGAAGGTTGGAAAAATACTGAAACTTCAGGAGGTATTTGGTGGCCAGACATATCCATACACAGGTTTTTATTTTATTTTTTTTTTATTTTTTTTCATACACAGGTTTTTAATTTGATGTCTTTCAAAGGCATTTTGGGTTCCAAACTAGTAGTAAAAATGATAAAATAACAAAAACTCTATACATGCGGGAGTTGACAACCAGTAGTAGCAAAGAAACTAAATAGCTGATGGTAAAGGGATTTAAGAGATGGACCAGTATGCTGGCAAAAACTTGTTAGAAAAGTGAAGCATAAAGATAAAGGCTAGCAACTTGCAACTACAGAACACAATGAGGTAGAGGAGTGTCTTCGCTCATTCATTTACTATTTGAGGATTTAGCCGTGGCCTGGGTAAGGTATTTGACAGAAAGAAAAGTGATTTTAATGTATTTCTAATCAAAGTTATCAATTCTCTAGTATAAATATTTTGAAAGGTTTTCATAGTAGGGTATTTATGAAGCATTAAGAAATCAACATTCAAAACAATTTTTCAGTAATTATTTTTATTAAAAATTCTATGCCATGAATAAAATAGATGAGCAATGGTGTTCCTTAGAATAATTTCAAAGTAGCAAAAATTTTGACACCAAGTATATTTGTAATAATTTTGGTTACATATATGCTGTTAACACATATTAATTGCACATTTTAAAGATCGTTTTATGAAGGTTCTACTTATATCCGAAAATGTTAATAGAGTAGAACTTCCATAGTTGACCTACTTAAATTGACTTAATTTTTCATGCAGTAGGCATGAACGACATGTACATATCTAACGAACAGGCCTAATTCCTTCTGTTGACCACCTCAACATGTTGCCCAGTTTGTGGTAGTCCCTTGGATGGTCAACTTACAGCAGTTCTACAGTATATGAATATTAATTAGTATATTATCAATATTATAGTATTAACAATAATATATTATTAATTTTAAACACAGGCTAAAATTTTCATAGTATAACTTCTATATACTCAGTCTCTCCATTTCTATATAAATATAGATTAAATCATATACCCACTATATATAAGAAGAGTAAGTATGTTTAAAAAAAATGCATGCATTGGGCAGCACCTGTGGCTCAAAGGAGTAGGCCGCCAGCCCCATATGCCGGAGGTAGCGGGTTCAATCCCAGCCCTGGCCAAAAACTGCAAAAAAAAATTAAAAAAGATAAAAAATGCATGCATACATGTATGTGTATATACACATATATGTATATATTATAAAATATATACAGATAGTCTTTAGAATCTTAACAGTCTTTTTAACAATGAATGACCTGGGAGTGATTTTTATTTTCTCTATATATTTTCTATATGATTTTGTAACTGGAAAGGAAAATACCTATTTTAACTTTGCAAACTTAAATAACTTTCCATTTTAACAGATATTTGAAGATGCAAAAATTTTCAAATAAAATAATGCGGGCATTATTTTAGACTGATTTAAGTTTTGCTAAAGAGTGAAAACACATAAATTAAATGAGCACATCAATGTAATACATATAACTGTCATGAAACCCATTGCTATCAAAGGATATAAATCAGAGGACCTGTACAATCCTAAACTTTAATAAGATAAAATATTAAATCTAGTATAATCATCAAATATAATAAACTGCCTGTATAGATTACTTCCTCTAAAGAAAGGAAATGGATATGTAAAATACTAAATTTGGGCAGATTTATTAGCAATAATAGGGCAAGACTCACAAAACTATAGTAAAGTAATCTTTGTTTTTTTTTTTTTTTGTTTTTTTTTTGAGACAAAGCCTCAAGCTGTCACCCTGGATAGAGTGCTGTGGCATCACAGCTCACAGCAACCTCCAATTCCTGGGCTCAAGCGAGTCTCCTGCCTCCGCCTCCCAAGTAGCTGGGACTACAGGTGCCCGCCATAACGCCCGGCCATTTTTTGGTTGCAGCCGTGATTGTTGTTTGGCGGGCCCAGGGTGGATTCGAACCCACCAGCTCAGGTGTACGTGGCTGGCGCCTTAGCCCATTGAGCCACAGGCACCAAGCCAGTAAAGTAATCTTTGAATGTAATATAATTCTAAAAATGAATGAAGATAACTTATAGTCCATTCTAGAAATTGATGGAATTTAACAGTGCATAACAGAATTTTCCCATTTCAAAATATTTTCCTAATATGCTCTTGTCTTAGAGTACCCTTCAACTAAAATATTAAAATTAAAAAAAATCCATACTGGACCTCGTCTTTTACAAAATGCATTTCATTAACCATGATTTATTACTGTTTAAAAACACTTTCTTTTCAGAGATTTATTTATTTAAACCTGTAAATAATAAGTTTACATGCAGTGGTAAGAAATAACACAGCAGAGATCTCATGCTCAGGGCGCAGCATTCCCTAATGGCCACATCCTGCATAATTATAGTGCTTATCACAACCAGGAAATTCGTACTGGTAACATCAGTTTCATTCATAGTGCACCAGTTTATATGCACCGATTTGTGTGCACATATCTGTTTTGTCCTATGAAGTCTTCACAAGTCTACCTTTTGTCCACTGTGATCACAGTTAAGACCCAGGATAGTTCCATCACGAGCGTCCCTCAGGCTGCATTAGTACAGCCCAGGCCTCCTTCCTCTCTGAACCTGACCCTTGTTGAGCACTAATTTATTCTCCATTTCTATAATATTGACATTTCAAGAGTACCATCAAATGGAATCCTACAGCATGTTGCTTTTTGAGATTGGCTCTTTTCACTCAGCATAACTTCCTTAAGGTGCCAGAGGTAAATTTTTTTTTTTCTGAGTAATAGTCAGTGGTTTTAGTCAGGAAAATTCCTCTCACTTTACTGTCCTTTTTCAAAATTTGATTTCAGCTATTCCGGATCCTCCATATCTCATGAAATTTTAGAACAATTGGATCTATGCCTATATTTAAATAATACTTGCTAGTACTTCAATAAGAAATGTATTGAACTTACAGACCCATTTTAAGAGAAATGGCACCTTTACTACGTTGAGTTTTCCAACCCATGAATGCTATCTTTTTGTCATTTTATTTTTTTAATTTTCAGTACAATAATTGCATTTGTATTTAATTATTTCATTTTCATTGGAACAACGGTAAAAACGTTGCACACATGTTCATTATTAGTACATAGAAATGAATTAAGATTTTATGTTGGTCTTGCATCCTACAACCTTACTTCATTCACTTAATTTAGAAAGTTTGTTTTTTGTAAATGTCCTATTTGCATAGCTTTTTAAGGATTATTTGCATAGAAAATTATGTCACCTACATATAATGGTGGTTGTATTTTTTCCTTTCCAATCTACATGCCCTTTAATTTTTCTTTACTTGCTGGGTTTTATTAATTTTTAAAGTGCAATATTATGGATAAGTAAGTGAAGATAAAATTTCTAACAATAGTATTTGTATAACTTTATTTTCATTTTATATAGATAATTAACTTGAATAAAATGAGTCATGGAAATGAAAAAATAGTGTAAATATCCTCTGAACTGTTTTATAATTACCTAAAGTCAATACCATAAATAACATGACTAACATTGGTAGTACAGTTCAGTTAGCGGGCTTTGCTCAACTGTACCAAGTATGTAAGACAAACAAACAAAAAAGCACACAATTATTTTCTCTCAGTAACAACTGATTTCTTAGAAACAAATCAGAAAAGATGGTATAAGGTATCTTCTGTATTATTTCTGACAACAATAAATATCTAATACTTGAGACAATTGCCGTTTATAATCTTAATAATCTTAAGATTTTCATTTTAGCCACTTCAAATAGAAATGAATAATCTCTTTTTTTTTTTTTTTGAGACAATGTCTCATTATGTTGCCCTTGGTAGAGTGGCGTAGCATCATAGCTCACAGGAACCTCAAACTCTTGGGCTTAATCTATTCTCTTGCCTCAGCCTCCCAAGTAGCTGGGACTACAGGCGCCTGCCACAATGCCTGGATTTTTTTGTTTTGTTTTGTTTTGGCTTTTTTTGTTTAGTAAGCCCAGGCCAGGTTCCAACCCACCAGCCCTAGAGTATGTGGCTGGTGCTCTAACCATTGTGCTACAGGCACTGAGATAGAAATTAATAATCTTATACTACAAATTATTTACAATCAAGGATTTGCAACTATTAGCAAATTAAAGGTCTATAAATGCTTTTTTTTTTCTAATTTTTTTAAGACAGAGTCTCACTATGTCCCCCTCAGTAGAGTGCCGTGGCATCATAGCTCATAGCAATCTCAAACTCTAGGAGATTAAGCAATTCTCTTGCCTCAGCCTCTCAACTAGCTGGGACTACAGACAACAGCCACAACACCCGGCCATTTTTTGTTACAGTTGTCATTGTTGTTTAGCTGGCCCAGGCCAGGTTCAAACCCACCTGCTTCGGTGTACGTGGCTGGTGCTGTAATCACTGTGCTACGGGTGCCAAGCCTAAAGGTCTATAAATTCTCATTTTGTAAATAAGTAAGTAAGAAAAATAAAGTATATAAAAAGTCTCCTTCTCTTTTGTAATAATACCTCCAAAAATAAAATTTTATATAAGGTTAGGTTTGCCTTTACACTGGGGAATGCTTATGTTTCCAAATATTTGGAATCAGGGCTGCATTATTTATAATAGATTTATTATTAACAAGGCTTGTTTGTCCCAAACTGTGATACATAAAATATCAGCCAAGGGAGATGTTCTAGGGAAAGAATTTCATTGATTAACTTAGTTTGAAATACATATAAATCCCCGTTATGAGACTATTAGGTATTACATTATTAAATTATCTATGAAGTCCTTAAGTTTTTTAACATACTCAGCTTTCTTCATCGAATTTATTTTTCTAATTCTTTTTCTAATTTATTTGACTATTAAGCCCTACTCTGGAATAATGAACACATTAGATTTCTTAGAAGTAAAGCTGGGAAAACCTAACTAGGAAATGCTCACTCATTACTCATTACCTTACTCAGTCATTAAAGTGCATAGTTCTTGGGTATTTGAGAGGAATTGGGGAGGTGTGTTTGGGATCCTCTCCCTCTCCTCTCAGTTACTACGTCTCTGTTTATATTGTCACCATCTTGCAGAACATCATGGTCTCTCTAAAGCAAATTGGGGACTAGTGAATTAATCTGAAAGTCAATTATGCTAGTGTATTGCCAAACAAATCCTACTG
The DNA here is from genome assembly GCA_963574655.1 of Perodicticus potto. NCBI lineage: Eukaryota > Metazoa > Chordata > Mammalia > Primates > Lorisidae > Perodicticus > Perodicticus potto. Next base: position 13,414 of record CAUYRH010167301.1, on the reverse strand, counting down.
TGTAAATATGCTTCACAGCTAATATAGCAAGCCAACAACTATTTAAATGCATAGAAGAGTGTTCAAATTTTTTTTATTTACTCCCTTCCTCAACTATTCCATCTCCAATACTTACACCAACCAAATTATAATTGTAAGCACCCCCAAAATTGTGAGAAACTTGGAAGGCTCTTTGGGAGCCAAACAATGTTCAACTTCTCATACATCACATCACTTGAGTGATTAGTCACTTTAAGATGTAAAAATTTTCATCTATTCACGAACGTCTATTTAAACAAAGAATATTAAATCATAGCTGGCTTATTCAATTTCAAAGTAATACTAGGATTCGGTCAATTTACGATTCCTAGTATTACTTTGAATTAACTAAAACAGCTATGATTTAAAATATTAATTATATAATCTCATACATTAATACATATATTAAGGTACAGTAGAAATGTAGCATCTTCCAAGATATACCAAGCATTTACAGTGAATTATTGTTTTAATTTCATATTATTAAGAACTGTTTATGGTTTTTCTATAAACCTGTATACCCATGAATGAAGGAATTATTTTTGAACTTTTCTTTCAGTTTCCCCGATCATTATAATCATTATTCTTACATTTAATTAGTTTTCAAAAATAAAATTCCTCAAAACAAAATATATGCTGCACTTCACTTTCTTTTTTATATTAATGAAAAGTTAGTGAATGCATCTGTATTCCAGACAATGTCACACCAATCTCCACGCGAACTGTGTTATTATCTTACCAATAACAAGTTCAGTCCTCTTTCAATAAAAACGTGTCAAAAAGGTTGAATCAGGTTAATGCAATCACAGGTTTGAATCTCTTTTCTGGAATAGCTTCGTATTTACATAGATTTCCAAACTTTGGATGATATTTTTTCTGGGTTTTTATGACTAACCAAATAAATGTTTCATATTTTAAAGTGTAAGACATATTAAAAACAAAATGAATTTTTCTTTTACACATATGTTTGATCTTTGTATTTCTTTTCTAGAGTTTATAAAATTTCACTTTCTGCTTACATTCTTCTCATAAAAGGTTAATAGTTTGAAGCATTAATGGGGCATCTTAATGAGCTAAAATATGAAATATTACTAACATTATCATAGGCAAAAATGTCCACTACTTAATCTCATGTTCTGCAAATATATAAAGGAAATTCCTTTAATCATTCTGGTAGGTTTCATATTTTATTTTCAGATCACGTGAGATCCTCTCTGTATTAGGCAATGAAGTATCTGTGTTTGCATGTCAGAAAACATCCGAGACTCTTAGTACCTGCAGACTTAGAGCAGATCATTCTATTAAATATTCAAAAACAAGCCTAGAAGAATTTTCAAGAATATAGGTGTTAAGAGCACTAATTAGAATAGGGATTTTTAAAGAATTTACCCAGGAAATTAAGAGTTATGAAATAAAAGATGATTAGAGCTATAAGAAAACTAGTTGATAATTCTCTCATTTGCCATTCCAAGAAAAAGGTTGTGATTTCTGTAAGGTTATGGTAAATTCTTTGCAATAAATGAAATTAACCCTAAGCAAACCTGGTTTATTGCAAAATTATCGAGATATTTTAGCCTAATATTCAGTTGCCTCACTTGGAACTAGACATTCAGATACTCATAATATGCTCTAGAACTCCAGGAATCTTCAAGTTGAAAATGTGCAAACAATGGATTGGGCAGTTGAGACTATAAGTTGGAGAAGCTCTGGGATTTTTAATTCCTTGAATCATATAAAGAGGTATTTTTACCACCAAATTAAATGCCTCACATTTCATGTCTAGAGTAATTCAACTCTTTTGTTTGAAAGAGACAAAAACATATCAAATTATCTTAAATAATTTAGAATTATTGAGAATAAACATTGTGGTGTACACAGATTTTCTTTCTAGATCCTCCTCTCCGAGAGCACCTGACCGATAACGCTGTAGTCTCTCCTACAATCACTATGTTGTATGACTGATTCCTAAGATCTATCAATAAGATACCTGAAAAAAAGCTGGGCTAATGAAATGCTTTTCCACTATCAATTGGTAATTTTAAACTAAATGATAGACTGAATTCATGGATCTGAGTCTCATTAACTGCAGCATATTAAGGGAATGTTCACAAAATTTTTTCCATGGCTGGTGGTCCAACTCATCAATGGATTGGAATCCATAATTGGTCCAAATATGAAACAACAAATTTATAGTTTTAAAAATTACATTTGTAACCAGAGAATCTTAATTTACACAAGTGGGCAGGCAAATCCATAAATAAGACAGAACAATCAAAGCTGAACAATGCAAATTGAGAAAGCCAAAAACCTAGATTCATCTATAATCTGTGGAAAGGCTGACCCTAAACTTTTCACTCCACGTTTCATCATTGATGAGGCTCTGCTGAATTTTTTAGTCCTTCTTTGGTTCACTCTATGACAATATTTCTCAACCTCTACTGTTTATTTTTCTATGCCCAATAGCACTTGCTAAAAATAAATTTCAGCTTTCTAGAATCTATGACTTGTTATAAGCCTTCATAGTCCTGACTTTCTACCTTGTGTCTTCCTCTGAACTTTCATTCTCATTGCAATTGTTTTTGTTGTTGTTGATGATGATAATTTTAAAATTTTAAGGATGAAAATTTCCATTTCTTATCTAGGCTGCCATAGATGGATGCCAATCAGTGGCCCTTAAGTTAGCCAATAATCCAGGGGGGATCTAAGTATTTGTATAGTTCACCCATTTCAGTATGGTCTAGCATACAACTGGCCTTTTAATCTATGTCTAAAAATATGACAAAGAATTTCTAACTTCAGAAGACCCTGAAGGGGTTGAACTTAAAGGAAAATTATTCTAAGGCTAAAAATAAATGTGTTTTAAAGTAGAATGGCAGTATAGTTTCTTCTTTGATATTAAGGTTATGATAATTTCTGGAGTTGTCTTCTGCCAAATGTGGCATCTCCAGCTATTCAACCATTAAAAAAATATATATATATGGAGATGCCAAGGTTACTAATTTAATCAGTAAATATTGCATATTACAATGGGACTCAAGATTAGACAATTTCACAGATAAATGATTCTTGTTTAGAGTTGGCTATTTATCCTTCATTTCTGAGCCTTCTGTCATCAAAACATTAAGGTCACCAGAGGACTGCTGCCCCTCTAGATATAATATATACATTGTAAGCAAAAAGTGGTAAGGGAATTACAAGAGATATTATTCTCATGGGACTTTGTCTTTTTATTTGGGAAGAAAATCCTTTCTTAGAAATTGTAACTTGGGCGGTGCCTGTGGCTCAGCGAGTGGGGCGCCAGCCCCATATACGTAGGGTGGCGGGTTCAAACCTGGCCCTGGCCAAACTGCATCAAAAAATAGCCGGGTGTTGTGGTGGGCACCGTAGTCCCAGCTACTCGGGAGGCTAAGGTAAGAGAATCGCCTAAGCTCGGAGCTGGAGGTTGCTATGAGCTGTGACAGCACGCAGCACTCTACTGAGGGTGACAAAATGAGACTCTGTCTCTACAAAAAAAAAAAAGAAAGAAAGAAATTGTACCTATGTAGTGTTGGTCAAAATTATGTCCTGAGGCCATCCATAGCTGTGTTGGAGATGGCAAGGTGAAATAATTTAGCTTCCTAGCCAGAACGATGAAGGAAGAGAAGAAGAGTCTTGGGAAACCTAGCCACAGTGTCTGCCTCCACGCCATTAAGTACCTCAGAAATGCAAGATTCTAATTGGAAGGCTGATGTTAATAGACACATGGAGTGGAAAATGAAGAATATAATCTAGGTATGCCCAGTATTTCTCTTGTAAAACTATCTTATTTCAGGAAAAATTATTGGTTGCTTTTCAGCAGCAGTTTAGATCTTGTAAGCTAATGATGCACACATCCAAATATCTTAAAAACCACAATAAATATCTTTTGCAATGTATAGAAGGTCTGACAATTAAGTTTACAAACTCATCCTAGAAAAAGTGCTACATACCTCATTGTTGAATATCACGATCATTACTTTGGAAATACTCCCTTAGGAAGCTATGCACCAATGCCAGCACCTAGTGTACCCTTCAAAGCAATTTTGAAACTCTTTTCTCTGGAATGGCCATCAGAGCTGTTGTCATATTGCCCTTGATGTCCTGAATGTCATCAAAATGTCTTCTTTTCAATATTTCCTTTATATTTGGGTAAAGTCATTGGGGGCTAGATCAGATGAGTAGGCAGGGTGTTCTGATACAGTTATAGGTTTCCTGGCTAAAAACCCCTCATACTTACAGAGTCCATCAGTGAGCTTCCTCAGGACTATTTTTACACAACTGCCGGCTGCCTTTGTCCCATGAGGGTGCCCAGTGCAAGGATTTCCACATCTGCCCCACCCGGTCCACACACCCGGCACTGCCTTTGCCCCCGACCCCAGGGGCTTATTCTATCACACACAAGATGGCCAACCTGGCCCGCTGCCCTGCAGGCCACTCCACCCCAGGGTACAGCCCTGTCCCCCGCCCCCAGCGGCTCAGGACTGTGAGCAGCTGGTCTGCACACGCGCACAGCCTGCAGCAGACCAGGTTCATCCTGAGCGCCGGCCCCAACCACAGCTCGGTGTGCTTCAGACCTGCGCGCATCGACAGCCGGGGCCCAACCGAGCAAGGGCGGGGGAGACACAGCAGCGCAGCAGCGGGGTCTTTGCGTGTGTGTTTGGTTGGGGGTCTCTCTCCGCTCCCCCCATCTCCCTCTCTTTCTCCTTTCATTTCTTCATATTAATATGCAGGTCCTTATGGTTAGGTTACATTGTTTGCATTGGTAAGGTAAAGTCAGAGACACGCTGAGTTCTTTACCCAGAAAGTGCCAAATACCCCCACATCATACCTGTTAGGTAGGAATTTCTGAAACCCTTCCCGCCACCCCTTCCCTGCTTCTTGAATTTAATAGTGTTTTTCTCTTGTATGGGCCTATAACTGTTATCTACTAGTTGATATTAGCAAGGAAAAAAAATGATCTTATCGAAAAGTGGACTTAAGTCATGAATAGACTCTTCTCAAAAGAGGATAGACAAATGGCCAACAAACATATGCAAACAATGCTCAGCATCACTAATTATCAGGGAAGTGCAAATTAAAACCACAATGAGATACTATTGTAGCCCTGTCAGAATTGCCATATTAAAAAGGAAAAAAATGGTATCTACCCAAAGGAAAGTAAGTCATATCAAAAGGCACCTTCACCCAAATGTTTCACACGGCACAATTCACAATTGCAAAGATATAGAACCAACATACATACCCATAAATAGCTGAAGAGATAAAATTTGGGGTAGGGCACCCCCCAAAAGTATACACTTGTAAGGGTGTTATCTTTGTATTACTTTTTAAAGTTGAATCGAAGATGGTATTACTCATCAAGTGTACTGAGACGTACCAAACCCATGCATTTTATCTGAAATTTTTACACGTTAAGGGAATGATCAAATTAAACTTCCAGAAGATCTCTTAAAATATGTATACATTTTCTGGCACTCCAGTATATATACATACATACCATGGAGTACTACTTAGCCATATAAAGAAGGAAATAATGTTTTTTGCAACATCTTAGATTAAACTGGAGAATATTACCCTAAGTAAAGTATTTCTGGAATGGAAAGATTAACACCACATATTCTTATAAGTGGGAGCTAAGTGGGGGATAACTAGAAAAGAGTGAGTTTGAGGAAGGCATACCATAGTAAAAACAAAACATTATATAGCTTGATTTATGTTGTTAAGAGAATAAAAATGAGGGAATGGATAAAAAACATCATTACTAAAATAAACAGACCTAACAACTAACTGAATGTGAAGCTTTTAACAAAGGAGAAATCAAATATGTACCTACTTTGAGATAATCCACGGATGAGGGAGAAATTATAGCTGTCCCATGGTTTTATTTGCAATGAACCAGAAGCAGGGTATTCAAAAGAGTTGTCATTGAAATCATTGAACAGAAATAAGGTACAGGAATACAAATATCAGCTGGTTCTGTCACAAAGCATTCATTAACATAATGCTTTAAGAAGGCTTAAAATAGTGTAAACCTTGGGTGGGATAAAGTATTAAACATAAAGCCTACAACAAAAAGTCAAGAGAGATGGGGCATATTGCATTTAGATAAATAAAAAAGGCTGGAGACAGTGGCTCATGCCTATAACTCCTGAACATTGGGAGGCCAAGGCAGGAGGATTGCTTAAGTTCAGGAATTTGGGACCATCCTGAGCAATAGCAAGACCCCATCTCTACAAAAGATAGAAAAATTAGCCAGGCAGGGTGGCACACACCTCAGTCACAGGTCCTGAGAAGGCTGAAGCAGGAGGATCGCTTGATTCAAGGAGTTGGAGATCCTGCATCCCAGGTGACAGAAGGAGACCCTGTCTCAAAAATAAACAAACAAAAAGCCAAAGATGAAAGCAGACAAAAAACCCAAAAAAGTGAGGGAGGTTGGAAATACAGTGCTATCTATCAAAAGCCAAGGTAGGAAAAATTTGCAAGAGGTTTGTGGTCCACTACAACAAATGTTATAGATGTAGTCAATATTACTGGATCACCAGTGGGGCAATGCAATGTCCCATTTAATTTAACACTCAAATTAAATGTTCCAGTCAAAATCAGCAGGACAAGCAATTTACTTTAGAACTCTTCCTCGATCTCAAATGCTAAAAGACCTCTGAGGTGATATGCAAACAAAGATGACAGTCCAGCTGGCCAAGTAAAGTAAAAATTAGAAACCCAGGCAAACACTCTGAGTGCTTCAGTTTAGGGGTCGTTTTGTGTGGCTAATAGAGACTGTTGCCCTTGAAAGCAAACCTTAACCAATATTGCTCTGGTGACTTCACTAGTGCTGGTACCTACATAGGCCATGGTATGTCTTTGAGTGATGGTGTTGTGTAGCTAGAAAGTGATTTCTTCATACCTTAATATCAAATTATGTATTTTAAAAAAAATATAATGATATATCAGCCAAAATATACACAGAAACAGATTAAGGAAAAAACTAAAACCTCGCACCAAAAAATATGAAAATCAGTAAGTAAGAAAAGAAGGAAAGATTCTGATACAATATTTCTGGGCTATCAATGCCAAAACTATCACTTCAGAATTAGTGTTCTAGAAAGAGGTTGAGAGGTTGATTTAAATAAATGCTAAGAACTCTCAACAATATCTCCCAAATTGTATGGAAGTGGAATAAAAACTACATTACTAGCCCGTGGCACATCATGGAAAACAAAACAAAACAAAAACATTGAACATTTGAATGTAAAAATTCTACTTAACCAGTACAAATGTCACTAGAACTGGGAAAAATCATAATCAAGGGCGGCTTGCTTCTTTCCAGGGCTCTATGTTTTTCAGCAGAATAGGCAAACTGAACTGGATTCCATTTAGCTGATGTGGCCTTAGGGCAAGACGTGTAGTGGGATCTCAGAGCATAGAATAGATCCTGGGTTTCCCAGAAAGAAACAGACAGCAGATCCATAAGTATGTAGATTAATGTTAGCGATATGGCTAAAAGATTTCTCAAATTTTAGGATGAATGCAAATATTGTATATAGTAATTCTCTTATCGGAAAGAGCACAAAAGTTACTAGTCTGTTACAGTTTTCATAGTGGCAAGGCGGAGAATGGAAAGAAAGGGGGAGCGAGCTAGGTGGTCTCTAAAACCTCAAAAGGAAGATACACAAACAACAGCAAGAAGCATAGTGAGCAGGTGATGGGAAAAGAAATAAAAGTGTAAGCATTTGTAACCAATTGTTTAAAAAACTGACGTAGCTCTCAAATATGGGAGAAGGAGGAGAGGTAAATATGTCATACGTGGCTCAAACAGGAAATGTTATAGTAGGACACTCCTGGTTGTCATTTGTTAATAAATTATGGAAATGAGGAATAAGAAATTTATGTAGCACTAGAGCTGTACTTAGGAAAATAACTGAAATAAAAATTGTTTATAAGTGGTTCCTCTGCCATACAGTGCTGAAATAAGAAAAGACAAAAGAGAAAGTTATTGCTTTCCATCTTAGTCATTTGATCGGATTTGATCATTTACCCATTTTATAATGATAATTTTAAAACAGAATTTATCCACTATGGCCCAGTGATCAATTATGTGCCAATGAATGTAAGGTGGGGCAAACATTTAAGCAATCCTTTCCCTAAGCTATAGGCACATTTTGCCCTTATAATAATATAACTATACTTGTATAAAAATAATAATATGCAGCTAAAATAATATATAATTATAATAAGAGAAAATTACTTTAGTTCATCTTTGAATAACATCTGATAAAAAGTGAGGTTCAGAGCTAGAAGATGTGTATCGCTATTTTTGCACAACCAGGCACCCTGCTACAGAGATCACACCCAGGGAATGAGGATGGGAGAAAATTCCATTAGATTGTAAAATTTGGAGGGAACTGACAACTTTCGACTTCAAATAGAGTGCTGGTATCAGAAAGCAGATCGAAGGGAGTTAAAGGAATTCGTCGAACATAAAAAACTGTGATTTAAAACGAATAAGGAGAGGATAAATGTATAAAACAGCATGCTTATGCTTTTCAGATCCTCTAGCACCTCACTTTGGTTTTTATTCCTAGCATCGTCCTTTCACACAACCCTCACTCTCAATGTCATTCACTTTCATTTACACAGCTTACATGACTCACTTCAAATGTCACTTCCCTCTGAAGTCTTCTGGAACTAACCTGGACATGACTGCCCTGCGTGTGCATATGGACAGCCATGTGTTCCTCCTCTTACAGAAATAATCATACTTTTTAATTTTTTATTTAATTGTCCATCACCCCTAGTTTAATCCAAAATCTTTAAAGGTAGGTCTAATTTCTATCCTGCTTCCCACTGTACTTCCAGTGCACAGATTGTGCCGGGCAGGGTCAATTTACCAGCAAGAGCATTTTTTAAATGAATAAATGAGTAAATGAATGTATAAATGTGTTATTAAGGATTGTGTTTATTGTTTGTTTGTTTGTTTGTTGTTTCAGGAAGGAAGGTATTGAGGATGCTATTTCAGGAAAAGATTCAGCCAAGGAAGATGACAGACATGTTTTCTAATAGCTTCTAATGACAACTAATTGCTGCTTAGTGGAGGAATGATCTACAGAAATGCTTCTCCAAGTTGAAGTACATACAAATGACTTGAATGGCAGGCTAAAAACCAGGGCCTGATTCAGGAGGTCTAACATAGTGCATGTGACTTCCCATTTCTGAAGAGCTCTCAAGTGAAATTGATGCCTGGGAGCCACTCTTCAGGGGGCATCTTGCAGCAGGAGGAGATAGGTCCAAGTAAACAGCAATAACTGTGTTTGCCCTGCCAGGGAGGAGACATTTCAGTTTATATAGACAACTATGTATATGGACAATGATACAGAAACTTAAAGGCAAAAAAGGGAAACAAACTAAAGTACTCTGTCATTGGATACCATCATCTCCCCCAACCCCACCAATAAGAGGTGGTGTATTACTTAAGCATTAAAATTTGAGAAAGACCTGGGCTTGCAGTAAGAGAAATGTTTTGGTTCAAGTCATAGGAGAATAGTTCCCAACTTTGACCATTAAACTCACGTAGAGGCTTAAAATAATACTAATGCTCAAACACCGTGATAATTATCAGAATCTCTTGGGGTGTGTTCAAGGCATCAATATATTTTAGAGGTTCCTCAGTGAAAGCTCTGGGCATCCAAGAATGAGATTTCTGTTGCTGCAGATTACCCAAGTCAATTTGGCAGAGACCAACAATTTGAGGCAGGCCAGAGCAATAGCTGTCTCTTAGAATGTCATGACTGGGAGTTATGGTACCACGACAGTTTCAGATTGAATTTTTCTATGTTTAAGAGGTACAAAAATAGTTAAGCCTATGTTAATGCAAACTAATGAAGTCTTTGTATGTTAGCTTTTTCAGCATTCCAACTATTAATAGCATCTTGAAAAGTTTAACTGAAGTAAACTCAATGAATATTTTACTGATAATATCACCCAACTTTTTAACAGGATCAAGAGACAAAAACCTTTAGCAAATGAAGGGGACATATCTTAATGGAACACTGGAGCACACTGGTGCTCCTACAAAGTATTAGCTTGCTGAGCTCCTAAGATTTTGAGGCCTCATTAATGATAACTCTACATAGTTTTTTCACCTATCACATATCTTGCACAACACTGATTAAGATAATGAGAATTTATTTTTACCATTCCCATATTAATTAACAAATTCTGTAGTGTAGATTTAGATAACATTAATTGAATGGTTTGCTATACCCCTGGCTGAAGTGTGGGCTTTTGATTACAGTCTTTCAAATGCTAATGAAACGCTCTTTAATTGTAAACAGCTTATATTCTGTTACTTACAATTTAAGCCCCTGAAGTCAATATTAGCAAATACCAACATCTTATCTCTGGGCAGGGGATGAGGACCAGTTAGAACTTTCTGGTGGTTACTACCATGTGATTGTGGGTGCTTAGTGATTAAGGGCCAGAATTATTAGAGGTACTACAGGACATAGGACAGTCCCTTACAAAACAGAATTGAACTGAGCCTCACAAAATTTCAAATGATCTCCCACCTAGGTATTTTGGTAAGTATCTTATTTACATATATCTGAGCCGAGGCTTCATCTATGCTTTATAAGAAAACATAAAGTGTCTCCGCACTTTTTTAGAGAACCCTTAATTTTCCAACAATGCAAATGACATGTGTGTGTGAGTCAAGGTCTGATAGACTATTTGTTCACTTCTTTATCAAGAATCACTTATAATTTCAGAAAACAATGTCAGCAATAGCAATGTTACTTGCACTATTTGAATCAGGAGTACAATACCCCTGTATCAGTCTGTATTTGTTACAATCATGGTAATATAAAACAGGCAGAAAACATCTGCTTATTTCATTATGCCTTCTAATTTAAGTTGGATGGGATGTTTTTCCAAAACAAAATACATTTAATTGTATTATAACTTTCCTTTTATCATTTTTAAATGTTACTAAGCTTCATTCCATCTTGCAGAAATTTAATTTTTAAAAAATTCTTTGTCTAAGTCACACATTTATAGATTTTATTTCATAATAGTAAAGGGAGAGTCTAAAACATTGAGCTATTGGTATACCCTGAGCTATTTTAAGGTAAATTATAGATAACAAAGGTTGTGAGCAAAGCTGCTGTCCAGAGATGTGCACATCGTGACAACTCCACAGTCCGCTGTCAGCATGGAACTGATCACATTGTTTTGTAATTCTTTTTTCTCAATACTCATCACATGGCCCATAGGCATAGTTACTCCAGAAGATTATGACAGAAAAAAGAAGGTGAGAATCACTTTGACTAACATCCAAAACTCATCTAACGAGGTAAGGAAATATGATGTGAAGACAAGCATGAAGAGAAAGAATTGAAAATTCTGTCCTCTGTTAAGGCTACACCAAGTTAAACTGATAGGGAAGATTTTATTGAAGGCTATTGCAGTAAGAAAGAGAGAGCCCAGGGTATAATCAAGTAGCTCCCCCTTTGTCCACAGGGGTGTGTTCCAAGACCCCCACTGGATGCCTGAACCTTAGACGATATTGGCCACTTTATGTACAGGTAGTCAAGCTTTGTTTAATGAGGAGGATACAGTCTGAGAAATGCATCATTAGGTGATTTGGTCCTGGGAACATCATAATGTATATTTATACAAACCTAAGTGATACAGCTTACTACACACATAGGCTATATGGTACAGCCTGTTGCTCCCAGGCTAAAAACATGTACAGCCTGTTACTATCATGGATAATGTAGGCATTGTAACATAATGGTAAGTAATTGTGTATAAGCATCTCTAAACGCAGAAAAGACAATGTATTGCCCTGTGATTTTATCCTAGATAGTAGGAATTTTTCAACTCCATTATAATCTTATGGCAGCACTACCATTGTGTATGTGGTCCTTCATTAACTGAATCGTCTTTACACAATACATGAGTATACAATTTATCTTCCATATGTGCATATCTATGATAAACTTTAATTTATAAATTATACACGGTAAGAGATTAACAATAGTATGCCAGCATTACTACTCTTGTGTTTGGGGGCCGTTATTAAGGGTTACTTGAACACAAGCATTGTAACTCCACCACAGTCCATCTCATAACTGAGATCATTTGTGAGCAACTAATGGGCTACGTTGCAACGTGGGTACACTGGACAGGGGGAGTGTGCTGGACACAGGATGATTCATGTCCCAGGCAGGATTAAACTAAGCAGCACAGGATATTATCATGTTACTCTGAATACCGTGCTATTTAAAACTTACTAATTTTTTATTTCCGGAATTTTCCATTTAATATTTTTGGATTGTAGTTGATTGTGTGTGGATAACTTAAATCTTAGAAAATGAAACTATGATGGTGGTGGGTGGCTAGTTCGTGAACGAGGCTCTGGTACCACAAGAGGTGGGAAAGTTGTTGAAAAGCTGGGGTTGCAAATTGATTTTACCCACAGGAAAAGGAAACTTTCTTGTATCTTGATGACAGGAGGTAGCCTTACAACTTACAGCAAGGCACCCACCCAGGTTAGGCTGCTACCCTCCCATGCAAATCAGGAAACAGGGATGCTATCTGCTTTAATGTTTATCCTTCAAAAAGATGGCAACCAAGTCTTTTAGAAAGACGTTCCTGAGTCGTAAAACTGGCAAGATGATTTTTAAAGTACAGTATTTACATCTCAAGGAGGCAGAGAATGGATACACAATATTTTCTCTGCTTATCTAAATGAAATGCTCTAAGAAAAGTGAGGTCAGACCCTAGAGCAGTGGTTCTCAATCTTCCTAAGGCCGCTAGAAGTAGCAACGAAAATAATTTTATGGTTGGGGGTCACCACAACATGAGGAACTGTATTAAAGGGTCACGGTATTAGGAAGGTTGAGAACCACTGCCCTGGAGTCCGAAAGAGCGCTGTCTAAAGTTTAGTCCACCACAGGGAAACTACAAAGTCATATTCACCCTGGATACTATAAGCTTATTCCAATGATGCTATAGTGAGCCTTAAGGTGTTTAGAATCCTTTTAAATGAGGACAAGACCGTATCATGAATCACTAACCCAGGTTTCTTAGTATTATTCTTCTCCTTATTAAAATTTAGGGAGTATGACAAAGACTGATTCTTTTGTAAGTTCCATCAGCTGAGAAGAATATCCTGTAATGATAATGTATACATGGATGGTAAGTTCAGAAGTATTTGTTAAAAATTGTTACTGCACTATATATCTTAACATAAAGGATGAATATAAAATTTTATTGATATACGAACATTGCTCCAAATGCAACAATTTTACCCTGTTAACATAAACAATATAAATAATTGTTTAAGTGACATAAAAATTTTCCTTTATAAAATTCATGT
>CAUYRH010167296.1:0-16983 GCA_963574655.1 Perodicticus potto | reverse complement strand
GCCTCCCAAGTAGCTGGGACTACAGGTGCCTGCCACAATGCCCGGGCATTTTTTGGTTGCAGCCCCCATTGTTGTTTGGCCAGGCCCGGGCTGGATTCAAACCCGCCAGCTCAGGTGTACATGGCTGGTGCTTTAGCCCATTGGGCCACAGGAGCCAGGCCTGTTCTGACTTGTCATGGCAGAAGAGAGGGAGGGGGCCAAACTCATATCCTCAAACTCCTTGATAAGGCACTAATCCCATCCATAAAGGCAGAGCCATAATGACTTAATCAACTTCTAAAGACTCCACATCTTAATACTGTTCCATGGGACATTGTGTTTTGGCATGAATTTTGGAAGGGGCACAAAAATTCAAACTATGGCACTAAGCACCTACCATTATGCCATTTAATCCCCAGGACTATCCTGTTAAATACATTCTTAGCACTACATAACAATGAGAGGAAGTTTGCAAGACATTTTGAATAACCGATCACAGGGTTAGTAAGTGGCAGACCCTGAACACTGCCCTGTCCACTTCAAGAGGTGATGGATCTATTTTCATGGACCTGAAGAAAAATCTGAGTCTAAAATTTGAAAGTGTTTTATGTGTTCCTGTGGGAAAAAATTAAAAAGTGTTTCACTTTCTAGATATATCCTGGGGATATAAATATTTGAGTTTCAACAAGTACAATTAAAAAAAAGTCCTGAAGGGATCTATAAAGAAAAAAATGGGTTAGCTACAAAGGAAATAACCCTAGTTTCAGAAGTCTATTTCCTGACATGAAGCATAAGAAGATGCTGATATTTTGAGGGGGCAAGTTTAGGATCTAAGAGGTCTATGCCTGAACAAGTTGTCATTCGTATGTTAAGACTTCAGAAAAAAAAAAATTGCTAGGTTACACAAGGACTCTAGAAATACTCTCTCCTTTGTAAGAATATTATTTAAAGAGCTAATCTAACTGACAAAATGTCACACAAAATAAAGTATCTGAGTAATAAAGCTGTTGTGGTAGATTTAAATATAAAACAATGGATTCAAACTTGAGTTCATGTAAAGCTACCTCTCCCAGCTTAAAGACCAATGGAATGCAGTTAACCTGCTTTGGCTTTGAGACCTGTTTCTGATACTTCTTGGTCAATATTTTTATGTTTTCTCCTTCTCTCTGATGGCAGTTCAGCATCAGGCTCAAAATAAGAGCTTAATAAACATATTTTTGATAGATTATTTATTATCTCATTGCATTTCCCTACCGGAAGACTTGGATCTGAAAAAAAAAAAAAAAGTGAATTTCCCTTCACACTTTGAATGTGGGTAAGTAATTATCTTCCATATGCATTATTTATCAAATACAGTTTCAGATCATCAGGATACCCTCATTTATATGGAGGCTTTGAAATGCTGTTTGGTTGATATATAATAAGAGTCCTTGAAATCAATGGACTAGACCTCTAGAAGCTACCTTCTCTTGAAAACAATGATCTTTGACTTTGATTTGAAAGCTTTTGAATCTTCAGGAGCTCTCCGGTAGTTCTTCCTGATCATGTTCATCACATCTGCCATAGGAGGTACCTAGTATTTGGTGAGAAGTGGTATTTGGTGGGAGGAGGCTGAAATGGAGGAAGATTAAACAATGTATATACAGTATAGGGTGAAAATGTATATGTGTGTGTAAAATTATGCTTTTTGGTATTGAGTATGAGAACTGGAATGGTCCCATGTCACTCCAGATCCCATAAGAACAATGAACCTTTCTAAAGGTCTCTAGCTATATCCCTCACTTTCTGTCATCCTCTAGAATTCAGAAGATATCTCCACATTAAGATAGGAGGGAATGGTTTGGCCTTGGGTGAGGGAGTCTATAATAGAGTAAGTGAATAGTACAAAAGGGCTGACAATGAATATTAAAAGTAAATATTAAAATAATTGTATAGTTATATATAAAATAATATATACACACATACAGGGTATCAAAAATGCATACTCATTTTAAGAAAGAAAAACTATATTAAAATTGCAATACTCAATATATACTTATAACCAAAGATAAATTCAAGTACATTGAACACCTCTTGTAATTGCAGAAGTCAAATGTGACTTAAGTATTACAAATTTAATACAGTTTTTCCTTTTTTAAAATGCATATACATTTTGGCACTCTCTGTATATGTGGGTTATAAACCTAATGAGAAATAATTTCAAAGATTTCATGTAGTATATATAATTTTAGAGTTAAACTTAATAAAATTGTTATAATCCAAGTCTATCATTAACTATTATGTTAATTTAGACCTAGAATTAGAAAGGTATTAGCTTAAGAAAGTAAACTAATTATAGTCTATTAAGAAGGATAATGTTGGCTATTAGAGATACAGATATATGTTTGCATATAATACATTGAAGGGAAGTTTTGGCCTTGTTTTCAAAATAATATTTTTATCTTCCATGTAACCTACAGATAACAAAACATCATTTTTCTTAAGAAAGTCATAAAAGAAGGAAGTGGAAAGTAGTATAAAATAAGAAAAATGATTGCCAAACCATTGATAAATATTGAACAATAAATATAAATGGGGTAACAAGGTTGAACTTTGCTGCTGGAAAATAGCAAAGGTTAAAATAAAATCAAGTGGGTGGGGTGGGCAGAGGGGATGGGTAAATTCACACCTACTGGGTACAACACACACTGAATAGGTGATGGTCACGTTTATAACTGTGACTCAAATGGTCAAAAGCAACTTCGGTAAGCAAATTGTTTATATCCCTGTAATATTCTGAAATCATATTAAAGAAAAAATCCCCACAATTTTATGGTGTAAAAAATAGTTTATAGCAAAGAATCACCTTTTCCCTTCTAACTTAGATAATATTAACAAGGCTGGGCATAGATTCTTCAGATTTCCCTTGTATCATAGATAATTAGTTGAACTATTTGTCCTTTCCAAACTACCTAGAAACAGATGTGAATTTTTGCTGGTTTTCTAATTAGAAGGTCCTGATTGAAATAATCCCAACTATAAAATCACCCCCACCTACACCTTGTCTAATATAAAAGCTTAACGCAAACTACCCTCTGAGACATTCTGGTCTTTGGATCTGGGGTTCTATTGCCATTGCAGGAGCCTGAGTAAGATCATTTTTCCTAACTGTGTTTTGCCTTTGTTTGGTACATCAAACAGGACAGGACTGAAACCCACCTCTGGGCTCCCATTCCCTCCATTCAGTTATCAACGCCTCTCTCAGGCCAACTGTGCCCCACAATTCTGGCTTCTTTTGGTAAATGCAGTCCCTGACCCCTGTACTCAGGACACCGTCAAGGCCACATGGTAAATATTAGATTTGATTCTTTGTTTCAGTGCTCTTCTGGTTGTGTCTTGTTTACCCTTATTACTGAGGGAAACTCCAATTCACTTCTCAACCCCCTTCAAAATCTCTGTGAAGTGTATGCTTTGCCACCACAGCAACAATTCTATTCATTACTGTCATTTGACCTAATCAATTTTGTCTCTCTTACCACTTAACTCTTTTTTCCTTCACCTGAAGCAAACTTACACCCTTTCCTCACCCAAGCACCCTAGTCAATAACAACCCTAGCCCTTGCTCTTACCAACTGTTCCTCTTTATTGAGTAGCTTTCCTTATTCATTTCCAGCTCCTTCTCCCTTCTTTTTACCCTGTGCTGGATCCATAAACTTCCCCTGCTTCCCAGTTTCCCATCTTAACCCACAGTATTGGCCCTTTTCCACGAGTAATAAAAAATCAATGACCTGAGCTTTCACTTGAACAAGTATGCTTTAAACTTTGTCACACTCAGATTTACATCATATTGTCAAAAATGGTGAAGACCTCTGTCCTGTCCTCAGACAGAGGAAGAACTCAGTTAATAAGCAAGAACTTAGTGACCAATTCAAACTGGATCAAGACACATTCTCCCAGTTCCCTGACTTATAGCCAATTGTGCAGCTGCTAGTGGGGCTAGGAAAAGGACTGACAAGAAATCAGAAGACCTCTGAGGATAACTAGAGGAGAAACAAAAACTTAGTGGACACAGATGCAACTACCAAATGACAAAGTGGTAAATCCAACTCTGATTATAGATATAGATCAGGATACGTTTGAAAGGATTACTCTGATGTTGCTCTTGATGACTGAATTACCTCTGCTGTTGGTGTTCTGTTGAGAGTTTACAATAAAAATTAGCAATATTATTCAAAAATGTAATGTAAATTGGCAAAAGACTTCTTGCTCTGAAATATAGACAGTAGCTCAAAACCACGAAGACTCCTCATTGCAGAAAAAGCCAGATTGACACAATGCAAACTCATGATTTGATAACTGAAAACATCAGAAGGAAATATGCCAAGACAATTTTCTCCCTAAACAAACAAACAAAAACCCTTTTTGTAGAGACACTTCAGAGACATAGAACCTGGCCTTAAAATGCAAAGGAAGGAAAAGTTCAGCAATCACCTCTCCAATGATTTTCCTTTTAGCAATCATTCCCCTTATTGCAAAACTAATTCCCAAGGCACAACAAGAAATAATTGTCCCATAAGTGACTGGATAGCCCTCCATCTTCCTAGTAGACACAAGGCAAAAATTTCCTCTTATTCTTCCCCAACCCTCTTGGCATAGACAACCATATAGTGGTGGAACTCTATAGTTGACCTTCTTTATGACTTCAGTTTATCTAAATATCCTGTTGTCTCCTTAGACCTCTTACTAACCTGCATAGCTCCAACAAACCTGGAAACATTTTACTTTATTAGAATATCAATATTCTTTTCTCTCCTTAATGACTCTTGACTTCACACCTATGCTCTCTTGCACTTGAATGGCTCACAAAGGCCCTAAGATAACATTTAACTCCTGTTGACACCTGGCCAACACTTTAGCAGAAACAAATGTGGTTCATGGCAACTGCAAGGATACACTTAAGAAGGAAACATGAGTCCCTAACCAGTTAGGATGATTAACTAAGGAATTAGCAGGTATATCTCAAACATAAGGAAACTGGTTGTTTCCTTAGTAATAAGTGTAGTAAGGCAGTTGTTTCAAAGTATGCTTCCCCATCCTCCTTTAGATCAGAAACTCAACTGAAGGAAATCAAGAGATAACAATACCTGGCACCTGCAGCTGAAAACACTAATTGAAAACAGGCTGGATTTTTTTTTTTTAAATTCAGATAGTCTTTGGAGACAGCAGACAATCGCCTGATCTCCTATCTGTCCTTTTTCTGAAGTACAATCCATCTTCACATTATACATCATGGCACAGAAATTCTTGAATGCCTTCTTCACAGATACTGGTGGAGATGCTTCAACAGTCATTCCAAGGATCTCAACTTGCCCCATTTGCCAGAAACAATCCTGCCAAAACTATAAAGATGGGCAAGGACCAGAGCCTTTTTATATGAATGAGTAGGCCATAGCCACCATTTGGAACTCAAGCTACAATACACATAAAATCTCTACTGGTATCTTTTTGTGGATTTATATATGTGAGTAGGTATGTGTGTGTATAATATTATCATACCTTAAGATTACACTATCCAATTAGATTATAAAATCTGCTGAAGGAGTTCTATTCTAATTGAATTAGAGATAAGTACATTAAATGAATGTTCTTGAAATTCTCAGAAATTAAAGAAATTGAACTTCTAATACTTTAAATATGTACAAAAACAGTATTCTTATAGAAACTACTATTGCAATTAAAATGTTTCCAGAATTCAAGTTCACATATTTTTGGTAAGTCTTTGGCAACAATACTCATTAATACTCATTAAATATTGTTTTTGTTTTAAAAACAGGGATGTCTTCTAAGTTATTAGTTAACATACGGATTTATTCTACTAGAGCCAGTTCACACTAAG
Source organism: Perodicticus potto (assembly GCA_963574655.1). NCBI lineage: Eukaryota > Metazoa > Chordata > Mammalia > Primates > Lorisidae > Perodicticus > Perodicticus potto. The sequence continues at coordinate 11,129 of CAUYRH010167296.1, read as the reverse complement.
CTTATATAGGTTTGCTAATCAAATAAACTAGTATTATAAATAATAAAATATGAAGATGATTAGCCAAATTGAATAATATTTTAATTCAATAGTAATTCTATTTCGTAATGTGTCATTCAGTTTGAAAATAGTTTCCAAGGCAGTTAGGTATGTTAAAACCTTAGGCTTATGCTAAATTAAGTTAATTGATGGGAAGTCATTCAATACCTAGATTATTCTGGTAAAGTTGAATACTGAAGTGTGATTTACATTTATCTATTCTTTTCTCTTTTATTTATGGTATGGGGAGACTGTATATATTTGGAGATATTTGGAGGAAGGAAGTGGCTATAAAAAGTTGTAAGATGTGTATTTATAACCTCTCCTAGTCTGTTACAAAATGCTGGTGAATGAAAAATAGTTTGTAATTACCCAACTTATAGTTTTACTGGGAAATAGAAGTTACTGTGGTTGAAGTTATAATCAATGTACAAAAAAAAGACTGAACTCAGAACCTTCTTGGAAGAGAGAAACAATTTTGTATGCAAAATATATAGAAAATGTTTTTGTAAATGAAAAAGAGGACAGACAGCTTTGTTCTGAAGTAAAATGATGTGTGTTTTTTCAGAAAGGGAAGAGGAAAATATGTGACAAAACCTGAGTGGATATAGAAAGTTATAGAAGGTTCATGGCAAAGGGATTCCATTAGTCATGGTCAGAGAAAAGATTGAATGGATTTATTTAAGGTTGTTTAAAAAGAGCTATAGTATTAAAATCATATTAATACAAAATTAGATTTGATTTTCTCTCTGTAAAAATGTCAAAATTTGCTTGGATTATGGATCTTCTTTTAATGAGAGACTAGAAAGGTTTTCTCTTCCCCTGTAAATAATGTGACTAAAAGACAAAGATACTGGTCTTCTCAGAGTCATTAACTACGCGGTGTGTTGACTTTACCATGTCCTTGATTAGTTAAGAGAACAAAGTAATTTCACCTCAGAAGGGGCTAAGGTTCTTTATCATCATGTTACTTCTTCTGTTTACTTTTTAAATCTTCTGTTGTCATTTTGGTTAAATTGGTAGCTAGCATTATTACTTACTAACCCATGATTTTATTTAATCAATTGTTCAAAATTCCTGACACATTGACATTTTCTGGCCCCAAATAAAATATATATTTTGCATTTAAAACCTTCTTTGGGATTTTCAGAACCCTGCAAAATCATAAAGACTTTATTTTTTCACTTTAAAAATTATGTTAAAATAATTTTGTTTATTTCATACTTTATGAGCTGCATAGGAAACACTGTATAACCCAAAGAGATGGTTAGCTTCCCTAGGTTATAATATTATTAGGTAAAATATTACTATTATAGAAATTGGGTAAAATGTTATTATTATAAATGTTCCTGAGTCATATGTTGTGTGGGAAGTTCCTAGAGAATCATCAATGTCCTTGCATTTTTCTATTTAGGACAGGCCTGGTGCTACTTTGAATGATTTTAGACCCCCCCCCCCAAAAAATAGGTTATATAAGGTTTTGTACCCCATTAGGTTATTGTGTCATTATTTTTCTGTGATTCTCCTATGCTTTGCATTTTAATTAAATGTCGCATTTTTTTTTCTTAATCTGCCTATGTCATTTGATTTTTTTAGCAAAGCTTGAGCAGGTGAAGGGAAATCTTGTTCCCTTGCTCTGTACAGTTTTGATGCTGTGAATACGATAACCCCAAGCTGTCCTGCTCTTCTGGAAGCTTCAGTCAAGAAAACACAGGACTTGACAAGGTGGGAGAAGAGTAACAAATTCTTACCAGTCAGCCCTCTAATCTCTTTCTGTGGAATTTGGTCAAGCAGACTATAAAAATTATAATTTGTCTATTTGGCCTTTCCCTAATTTAACATTTAATATTTTTAGTAACTCTGACATATTTTTGGTATGAATTTTATATTGTGTTTTCATTTTTCTCCCCGAAAGTTTGTTTTTTTGAGACAGAGTCTCACCATGTTGCCCTCAGTAGAGTGTCATAGTGTTACAGCTCTCAGCAACCTCTAACTCTTAGGCTTAAGTGATTCTCTTACCTCAGCCTCCCAAGGAGCTGGGACTACAGGTGCCTAACACAACACCCAGCTATTTTTTGTTGCAGTTGTCATTGTTGATTAGCTGGTCCAGGCTGGGTTGGAACCCGCCAACTTCAATGTATGTGGCAACGCCGTTATGGGCGCCAAGCCTCTCAGAAAGGTTTTTATTTTTCTCCCTTTCTCTGTCTTTCTGTGTTATTTGTTAGAGTGAGTCTCCCTCATCCTGTTTTATGTTTGAGAGTTTGACTTTTGAACAAGTGGGAACATTCTGCCTCTGCCTCTGCCATCTGGAGAGAATGATTTTGGGGTCATGTCTGGTGTCCCATCTGAATGGACTGAGAACGGTGAGACACACGACATGAAGCAGAACAGTCTTTGTTCCAAGTGCCAAGTTCTCAAGGGAGTTTGCCATATAAGAAGTCCAGACCACAAGGGGATTTTTGTCATCTCAATCTTTGCTGCCTGGTTAGTCCTGCGAAAATGCGGTACTAGAAGGATGTACCAAGGTCTGGATTCCTGGGACTAGGACTGGCAAATCTGTGGGATCCTGGAAGCATGATACATCCATATACTATTCTGAACTGTCTGTGGCAACAAGTTTTTTGCTATCTTAGCCTATTTCTGGGAGTAATGTTATAGAGATCATAAGGGGCTGCATATTCGGTCGGCACCCATTTAAAAAATGACACTATCCCCATGGTGTTCTACCTTTGTGACTTTCCCTGGCTTGAGTTTCTTACAGAATAAACAACTTGGCTCTAATTCAAAGGAAGCTTTTCAGAGTGCTCTTGTCTTAAACAGGTATTTGTACCTATGAAAAGATAGGAAATGAATATGCACATGGATAGCATTAGAAACTCGGTTGGCAAGATTAAAATTTAAAAAGTCACAGAAATCAGATTCAAAACAAAGTTGAAATTCTTTGTATATGCAAACAGCCTATTTTGGGTCTCCTGTGAGATTAACAAAAAAAAGGCATTCCAGCCTGTAGCCTAGTGGCTGGGAATCCACACATTCATCTCTGTGGCCCGGGTTTGACTCCTGATCAGGAAACCAGCCCATCAGGAATATAAATCTTCTAACTGAGAAGGGGAAATGTAAAGGAGAAACACTTATAAAAAGAATTAACAAGTGTTGTGTGATTCAACACTTGGAGTGTCCTTTGTCACTAAACAAATGACACATATATATCAAAAGTTCCAAAGCAACATATTCTGGGGTGGACATGGAGAGGAAGGAAAACTTACACACTTTCTCCAGGGGAAGCTTTGGATTTCCTCTCTTACCAACTGTTTTTTAAATCTTCCATCTCTGGGGCACACAGGAAGTTTGGCCTTTATGTGCAGAAGGGCAGCTAAGAAATTGAGACACTAGAAAATACAACTGGAAAGACATATGGGTTATATCCCATTTGAGGCAGGTGGAACTTCCTTTTGCTGAGCTGCCCTTGGGAGCTGTCTGGATCTTGGGAGGACTGCAGCTTTTGCTCCCTCTTATAGCCATAAAGGGCTTCTAAAGTTTTAGACTCATGTGTGCTTATTTATTTTTGTTTTCAGTCATTTGTTTAGGTATACCTTTATTGAAAACCTTGGTTTGTATTTAGAGAATGATAGTAACTTTTTTTACCCAGTTTGTTTTGCTTATTTTACTCTGCTGGAGAGGCTGGCCTCTTGCCACCACAGGAAAATTAACCAGAGGAGGAGTCAGACCCTCCCAGGTGACAAGGAGGAGGCTGTACTCTGAAGCCACCTTTCTCTAGGACTCAGCAAGAGGCCAACTGCTCACAGGACAAAAAGCATGCTGCTTCTATATTTAAAAGGATTTTTTTAAAAAGAGCTCTATGGTCAAAAGTCAACCTAATTAAAAAAATGATATTCCAGCTATAACTCGGAGGAAAAGAAATACGTAGAAGCTTTTTAATTTCATCAGTTCCCATTTGTTTATTTTTGTTCTTGCTCTGAATGCCACTGGGGTATTCTTCATAAATTCCTTCCCTAGGCTGATATCTGTAAAAGTTTTTTCAATGCTTTCTAGATTCTAAAAAGAAATATTAGTTTAAGTCCTTTACCCATTGTGAATCTACAGAAGAAGTCAAATTAGCAAGAAAAATCAAATAATCCCATCAAAAAGTAGTCAAAACCAGGCCCAGTGGCTGTAATTCCAGCACTCTGGGAGGTCAAGTAAAGTGGATTACTTGAGCTCAGGAGGTCAAGACCAGCCTGAGCAAGAGTGAAACCCCATGTGTACTAAAAAATAGAAAAACAAGCCAGATGTCATGGTGGCTGCCTATGGTTTCAGCTACTTGGAAGACTAAAGGAAAAGGATCACTTGAGCTCAAAAGTTTGAGGTTACTGTGAGCTATGATGCCTAGGCACTCGACCCAGGGTAACAGTGTAAGTCCGTGTCTCAAAAAAAAAAAAAAAAAAAAAAGAATAAGCAAAAGACATGAAAAAATACTCACCATCCTTAATCATCAGAGAAATACAAATCAAAACCACTTTGAGATATCATGTAACTCCAGTAAGATTAGCCTGCACCACAAAATCCCCAAACTGCAGCTGTTGGTGTGGACGAAGAGAGAAGGGAATGCTTCTATACTGCTGGTGGGAATGCAAGGTACTGTGACCTTTTTGGAAAGAAGTTTGGAGAGCACTCAAGGAACTAAAAGTAGACCTACCGTTCGATCCTGCAATTCCTCTACTAGGTAGATACCCAGAAGATCAAAAATTATTTTACAACAAAGAAACTTGCACCAGAATGTTTATTGCAGCCCAATTCATAATAGCTGAGACATGGAAACAGCCCAAGTGCCCATTGACTAATGAATGGATTAACAAATTGTGATATGTACACCATGGAATACTATGTAGCCATAAAAAAGATGGAGACGTCACATCTTTATGTTTACCTGGATGGAGCTGGAACATATTCTTCTTAGTAAAGTATCTCAAGAATGGGAAAAAAGTATCCAATGTACTCAATACTACTATGAAATCAGTATATAACCACCTATACATTCAATTCACCTATACATGTCAAAAGACATGGTTATAAACTTTTCAAAGGAAGATCATCTAATGGACAAAAAACACATGAAAAAATACTCAGCATCTCTAATCATCAGGGAAATGCAAGTCAAAGACACAATTAGATATCACCTAAGTCCACTGAGAATGGCTCATATCAAAAAGTTCTAAAACAACAGATGCTGATGTAGATTCAGAGACAAAGGAAGACTCTTACACTATTTGTGGGACTATAAACTGCTACATCCTCCATGGAAAGTAGTATGGTGATTCCTAAACGAATTAAAAGTAGATCTACCATTTGATCCAGCAATCCCACTACTAGACATTTACCCAAAGGGGGGGTGGGGAAATACATTTTATCAAAAAGACATTGCACTCAAATGTTTATAGGAGAACAATTTAAAATTACCAAGATAATTCACAACTAGAAATAATTCAAGTGCCCACTGATACACAATTCTCAACTGGAAAGAACCCAAGTGCCCATCAATACACACACGAATTAATAAATATGGTATATGTATACCATGGAACACTACTCAGCCATGAAAAAATGGCAATCTTAATATACTCTATAACAACTGGGTGGAACTAGAAACCATTCATTTAAGTGAAGTATCACAGGAATGGAAGAACAAGCACAACATATACTCAATACTAAATTGGAACTAGTCAATTAACACTTATGTGCACATATGGAAGTAAAACTCCACAAAACTTAGTAGGCGGATGGGAGAACGAAGGGTAGGGTAAAGTCATACCTAATGGGTACAGTGCACATTTTCTGGATAAAGTGCACACTTAAAGCATAAACATTACATGTACGAATGCAAATTATGTAACCAAAATATGTTTACATCTGTAACACTCTGAAATAATTTTTTTTTAAAAAAGGACCTTTCTGAATATTCACTTTTGGTTCTGCAATTTATGCCCTGAGAATTGTTTTTAAACAGCTGGAACCCTATATTTGTTATTTATGGTTGCTCTCATAAGTGAAATTGGAGATTTCTTTCTTTTATTAATATATTTAACACAAAATAATTACACACAGTTATGGGCATAGTGTGATATTCTGATCGATTAATATTTTTATATCTGTTAACTTACAGTGGCTATTGTGCCTCCTCTCTACTATTTCCTGACCCTGGTAACCACTATTCTTTCCCTGTGGATAAAGGCAGACCATTCATCTGTCTCCAGGGAAGAACAGATGCTTTGGAGGATTGGGCTCAGGGAGGAGGTTATGATTGCAGTTCAGGAACCTGAGCCAACAGAACTCAGTAGAAACTTAGGTCCCAGGTGGCGAGGCACCATGTAGCTGTGATCGTAGAGCATGTGCTGGTGGTGCGCAGTAGCATCTCAGGTGCTGGGAGGCAAAATGTAGTGGCAACAGGGATCCCAGAATGGTGGGGAACAGCTTTCATCTGGGCACTGTGGCCAGGGAATAGCACAGTAATGACTTCACTCCTATGTGGAGGGTGCCTGGGAGCTCAGACTTCAGGGAAGCAGAGCAGCAGAGTTCTTACAGATGTTTTGTCTGATACCAGCCACTGCTCTGTTTCCCTGGGTTTGGGGTATTCAAAGACGATAGTACCTGCAGTTCCCTGTTTCTGTAGGACAGGAGCCTAACTGTGACTACCGGTACCTTGCTCCAAGTTGTAAAATTACATCCTGGCATAACGATTCAAGAAAGTTCACTTTTTCTTTGTGTAAAACCTATTAGCAAACAAATGGCCTACCAGCCTCCAACCCTAGCTCTCAAAAACTGTCTAACCCTTTGTTTTAGTGAAACTAAGGTCGAGGTTTTGCTTTGGCATCTTCTGTCTACTATAATACCTTAGAATGAAGTTATCTTTCTTTGTTAAACATTGGTGCAATTTTTGCTTTGACAAGATCTAAGATTGTTTATGAAGCCAATGCATATAGAGTTCTCTTGGGAAAACTAGCCTGGTAGCAGAATGTTCAGCCTTAAAGGGGAGTAAGGAATCTTCTAGGTTTTGGTAGGTCCAGAACAACTAAGTAATTTTTGAAAGAGGGCAGTTCATCCAATGATTGGATTTAAAGGTGAAATATCATACCAAATGCTAGGCTTGGCTTCCTACTCTTGTACACCTCAATCCCAATCTGATATTTCTTATGAAAACTTCTGAACAAAGAAAATTTAGAAATGCCGATATAGTAAATCACCATTCTAGCTGCACCCTTCTAAGTTATCAGAGCAAATCTAATGAGACCAGATTTATTTCACTATCAAAAATATTTTTTCTTTGAGATTATCTTTGATCAAAAGCAGGGATAATTATAGAAAATCTGTTTAGCTATATATACTCAGGTTTTAATTATTAGCTCTGTAATAAAACTATTTCTATTAATATAGCCCTATTTCATTTTATGCATCCATCTTTTAAAATGCTTGATCGGCAGGATCCTAAAACAACTGACTTTTACCAGGGGCCTTCAATAGATGGTTCTGGTAATTTTACAGTAATAATAACATCAGTCTTCAGAAGACTTCTTAAATCCTGACTCACACCACTCAAAATGTTAATAATTACCACAGAACTGATATTCATTCATCTTGAGCAATAGATGGCAGTGATTGAACTTGACACCAGTCTTCCTAGAAAACAACAATGATGAGAAATCTCTCCAACCTTTTGTTTTTGGTAACAACTTACTGAAAAGAACACCCTCATACAACCAAGATAAGACTTAAAGACTTCCTCCTCTTTTTCAAGGTGCAGTGGCTCACACCTATAATCCTAACACTTGCGGGGCCGAGGCAAGTGGATTGCCTGAGCTCATGGAATTGAGGCCACCGTGATCCAGAGCCAGACCCCATCTCTAAAAATAGCCGGGCATTGTGGCAAGCACCTGTAATCCCAGCTACTAAGGAAGCTGAGGCAAGAGAATTCCTTGAGCCCAAGAGTTTGAAGTTGCTATGAGCTATGATGCCACAGCACTCTACCAAGGGCAACAAAGTGAGACTCTGTCTCAAAAAAAAAAAAAAAAAATTCCCCTTTGTTTAACTATGCTAAGGCTAGGCACAGATCCCCCACAATCTCATTCTTTGTCCCATAAATGTTTATTTACTATTATTTGTCACCCAGAACTATCTAAAAGTGACGTATGTAAATACACACTGTTTTTACAAAGATTCCCCTTGATTACAAAATGAGTCCCAACGATACAATTAAAGAACCCCACCTAAGAGATCTGACAGAAAATTTCACAAACTTGGCACCATGCACTTATGTTGGAAATCTGTACAAACAGCTCAATAAGGTTTCTTGACCTTGGTATATCAGGGTCTCTCACGGTTGAGTTCCTGTTGATATATGGCAGTGCCCTCTTGAGTGGCATTCTTTATTGTGGTTGGTGTTTCTGTGTGCCATCGTGGCAATGTCAGACCTTGAATTAGAGCAATGAACAAAAGTTAAACTTGGAAAGAGTAGAAGTGAAATCAGGAACATCTTAGTCCAATTTTATGGGGATAATGCCATGAAGAAAAAGGCTGCATACAGATGGAATACGCATGTTTTCTGAAGGGAGAGAAAGCATCACTGATGAGGAAAGGTCAGGGCAGCCAGTAACCAACAGAACTGACAAGAACATTGCAAAAAATCATTCAATACTGTATCACAATTATTGACTGACTGTGAGAAGCACAGCAGACCAAGTCTATCTACATCAATGGAGAAAAAGTCAGGAAAATCTTACCTGAAAATCCTGGCATGAGAAAAGTATGCGCAAACATGGTCCCAAAGGAGCTCACCAATGAACAAAAGCAAAGGACAGTCAAAGTGTGCCAAGACCTTTTGGAAAAACAACATGATGTTTTGAGCTGTGTTATCACAGGTAATGAAAGATGATTGTACCAGATAGCCCTGAAACAAAGTGCCAAAGTTCACAATGGAAGTCAGTCAATTATCTGAGACCAAAAATGTTCTAACGGTCCAAATCAAGAATCAAAACAATGTTGCTAAACTTTTTTTGCTATCAAAGGAATTATTCACTAGGAATTTGGACAGTTGACCAAGTTTACTATTTGGAAATCCTGAAAAGGCTGCACCTAAAACTTAGACAAATATGACTGGAACTTTTTGCCAACAGCCCATGGCTCTTGCATCAGGACAATGCACCAGCTCGCATGGCACTATGAGAGAGTTTTCAGCCAATAAAGAAATGATTGTATTGGAGCACCCTCCCTACTCACATGATCTGGACCCCTATAACTTTGTTAAAGTTAAAGATGAAGAAAATATTGAAGGGAAGACATTTTGATGACATTCAAGTGTGATATGACGACAGCTCTGGTGACCATTCCAGAAAAAGAGTTCCAAAATTGCTTGGAAGGGTTATACCAGGAGTTATATGGCATCAGTTTATAGCTTCTCAAGGGAGTGCGTAGTTGTCATGCAACTTATCCACTGAAGCCTCCTGAGACTCTCTGATCTTCACATCTTGGATGCCATTTCTATACTAATAGACAGAATAAAATCATCCCCATGATTTTATGGGGATGATCCCCATCCCCCTACTTGTCTTTGTTTTTGCTTTTGTTTTTAACAGCATTAAAATTTCTTACTAAAGATAAAGGATTTCAGATTGAGAGTTCAATTGTTTTTTATCCAACCATATAATGCTGCCCAAAGGAAAAAACAAAACAAAACAAAAAATTCTCTTACAAACCAATTAAAATCGAAAGGGGAAAACTACAAGAAGATAAAGAAATACCAAATAATTGAAAAAAAAAAACAAAACACCTTTTGATTTAAATAAGAGACAAGAAAATCAAAGCATTAGGTAATCATTTGGATAAGAATAACCGAAAAGCATTTTTCACAGTAAAAGTTGGACACTCATAAAGAATTATAAGTTGAAGAAGGGAAGAGGACAGGGATGGAAGGGGAGGGGGAGGGGCACCACATCTAGGGGTGCATATTGCAAGGGTACCTGTCAAATCTATTAAGCGTAGGGTATAAATGTCTTAGCACAATAATCAAGTAAATGAGGTGAAGGCTATATTCACTAGTTTGATGCAAGCATTCCAAATTGTATTTAAAATTAGCACATTGTTCCCCCTAAATGCATTCATGTATGATCTATGTGTTTATGACTTAATAAACAAATTATAAGTTGAATGTCTTTCTAAATATTTTGTTAGCTTTGCTTAGAAAATCACCTTGAAACCTCATATTTACTCAGAATACTGTTTTCTAGTTTTGGACACCACACTTACAATGAAAAAAGTACAAAGTTTGGGGTACAATGTCTTCAAAAAGTGATGAAAGCAGTATCATGCAGTGGTTTAAAACTAGGCACAAACGCTATGCTTGAACTATGAGTATAAATTACAATGGCTTAATTTGAAAATGTGAGTGTTATTTCTGTTTAACCAATTGACCCATTTTCAAAATAGCCACATTATGCCCAGTCTGCCCCAAGAAAGGAAATCCTGAAGCTCTCTCTGAAACAACCTGAAGTAGTAAGCGGACCCTGACTTTGCCCTGGGTTCATGTCACAGTGTTAGAAATTATTTACAGACACATGAGCAGTGTACTTATTAGAAGTTGTTGGAATACACATCATGACCTCACGTCTTCCTCCTTCTCCGGCTCACAGAGGGGGCTGGGACACACTCTCCAAGTGGCAACTGATATTTCCTTTGATCTACTCTGCTGAGGAGTATGAAAAGAAAAAAACAAAAACCTTAATTTAGTTTTATTTATCCCTACTAGTCTTCCCCATGGTAAACCTAATAAATTTCTTAAATATAGACTGATATTTAGTTTTGCTTTCAAATGAAGACAACCAATAGTGTTAAATCTGTGATTTTGCATTTATTGGCTTCCTGTTTTTAAAAAATGAATGATTTTTATTCAATAACAACATATGGGGGCGGTGCCTGTGGCTCAGTGAGTAGGGCGCTGGCCCCATATACCAAGGGTGGCTGGTTCAAACCTGGCCCTGGCCGAATTGCAACACAAAAATAGCTGGGCATTGTTCCAGGCGCCTGTAGTCCCAGTTACTCAGGAG
>CAUYRH010167295.1:0-18924 GCA_963574655.1 Perodicticus potto | reverse complement strand
CTAAAGTTTGCCACTGGCCCCCCTTGGCCCGCGGACCCCACTTGGCAGAAGGTGGAGGGGGGCGGGGAGTTGGGGCCCTGTTGCTCCAAGCGATCCTGGACCTGTTACTGCCCCACAGCCCAGAGCTCTCTGAGCAGCTGTACGTGGTTGGCGCCTAAGCCGGTTGAGCTACAGGCGCCGAGCCCGGGTTTTTTCTTTCAAGATTATCTTTATTCCGGCTCGGCGCCTGTGGCTCAACGGGCTAAGGCGCCAGCAACGTACACCTGAGCTGGTGGGTTCGAATACAGCCCGGGCTCGCCAAACAATAATAACAGCTGCAACCAAAACATGGCCGGGCGTTGTGGCCAGCGCCTGTAGTCCCAGCTACTTGGGAGGCAGAAGCAGGAGACTCGCTTGAGCCCAGGAATTGGAGGTTGCTGTGAGCAGTGATGCCACGGCACTCTATCCAGGGTGACAGCTTGAGGCTCTGTCTCAAAAAAAAAGATTATCTTTATTCCGTATTTCTGGTTTGGTCTGTTTGACTGACTCTTCCTATGTTTTGAAGTGAATTCTCAGTTCAGAAATAGCTAAGAGGCTCAATGCCTGTGGCTCAAGTGGCTAAGGCTTCAGCCACGTACACCTGGGCTGGTGGGTTCGAAACCAGCCTGGGCCCACCAAACAACAATGACGGCTGCAACCAAAAAAAAAAAAGAAGAAAAGAAAAAGAAACAGTTAAGAAAAGTTGTGGGGGTGTCTGTGTCTACCACATTCTCTACATTTATTTATTTTATTTTCACATCTGTGAAATTGATTTAAAATTAAAACAATTTTTTTTTTTTTGAGACAGAGTCTCAAGCTGTGGCCCTCAAGAGAGCCTTGGTGACACAGCTCAAAGCCACCTCATATTCTTGGGTTTAAGCAATTCGCTTACCTCAGCCTCCCAAGTAGCTGGGACTACAGGCGCCTGCCACAATGCCTGGCTATTTTTTGGTTGTAGTTGTCATTGTTTTTTGGCAGGTCCAGGCTGGATTCAAACCTGCTGGCTCCGGTGCATGTGGCTGGCACCCTAGCCGCTGAGCTACATTTTTGGCCCCTAGCCTAAAATGAAAATAATTTTAAATAATTTTAAATTTGTTATAGTTAAATTGTCATGCAGGGTGTGCTGGTTAATTTTGTTTTTGAAATTTGTGAAACAAGCCTTGCGGGGGCAGTGGCTCAGGCCTGTAATTCTAGCACTCAGGGAGGCAAAGGCAGGTGAATTGCCCAAGCTCATGAGTTTGAGACCAGCCTGAGCCAGAGTGAGACCTGGTCTCTAAAAATAAAAAAAAAGGGGTGTGTATGTGGCACCTGTGGCTCAAAGGAGTAGGGCACTGCCCCCATATGCCAGAAGTGGTGGGTTCAAACCCAGCCCCGGCCAAAAACTGCAAAATAAATAAAGAAAAGAAAAACCTAGGCGTTGTAGCCAGCACCTGTACTCCCAACTACTTGGGAGTCTGAGGCAAGAGAATCGCTTAAGCCAAGAGTTTGAGGTTGCTGTGAGCTGTGACACCAGGGTACTCTATGGAGGGTGACAAAGTGAGACTCTGTCTAAAAAAAAGAAAGAAAGAGAAATTTGTGAAATAGCAGTTACATATGAATGGTATCCATATTAAGAAGCTTATAATATATACCATTAGAATATGTATACAGGTATGGAGTTAGGTAATGTTGGGTAATTATGACAATACTTTAGATAGGAAGTGTTGGATATTCTGAAAAATCTTGCTTATTGTTTTATTTGGACTCTGTCTTTTATACGTCTTAACTTGTTTTTAATGAGTTGGGAACTGTTAGATAAATTGAAGCAGTATACAGATTTTAAAGTTTTTACATCTATAATTGTATTTTAATAATCAATAATGCCTGCTTGATTTTTTAGTATAGCTTCTCATACTTGTTTTAATTCAATGCTCAGAGTGTTTATGGCTTGAGAAGTTGTATTAAGGGCCTTGACAATGGCACAGGCCAATGGACTAATTTTCGGATTGAGTTCAATAGCTATTGTTGGTATGATAAAAATGGCTAATGTGGTTTATTTAGCAGGGCTAAAAAAGTGTAGTCGGCTATTATAGTTTTCAGGGAGGTCAATATCTTAAGTTACTTTAGACCGGTTGGACTTAAAGTTTTGTACCCAGGGTAGAAAAGGGGTGAATCTTAGCGAACAAAGTTTCCCTGTCTTGTAGCAAGGATAGATGAAAAATCCTGGGTGTCATATAATAAGTATCTTCAGGGTAGCTTGGTGTGTCTATTGGTATAAGGTAGAAAGGCAGTTAAGTTACATTTAAGTAAGGAATTATTGAGGTTAGTATATCGGAATAGGTGCCTTTTAAGCTTGATATATTTATGACTAATAGTTCAGTTTTCAGTTGCATAGCAAATATATCTTTTTTTCTTGACAGTAGTAGTTTTTTGTTTTTTGTTTTTTGTTTTTTTTGAGACAGAGCCTCAAGCTGTCACCCTGGATAGAGTGCTGTGGCATCACAGCTCACAGCAACCTCCAATTCCTGGGTTCAAGCGAGTCTCCTGCCTCCACCTCCCAAGTAGCTGGGACTACAGTGCCTGCCACATCGCCCGACCATTTTTTGGTTGCAGCCATCATTGTTGTTTGGCCGGCTGGGCTGGATTCGAACCCGCCAGCTCAGGTGTACGTGGCTGGCACCTTAGCCCGTTGAGCCACAGGCGCCGAGCCAGTAGTAGTTATTTTTTAACTATAAATATCTGAGTGTGTGATAATGTTTTGGATATATGGGAAAGGTGTGAAATCTCTGATAAGTTCTAGTGGGTGCACATCTTCATTAGCCATGAAGTAAATACCTGTTCTACATAAGTACTTCTAGTAAGACATTTTTACATCTTCTAGTAAGACATAGTTATGACATTTTGGGCTAAAGATGTCTAAACAGTTTTTTTTTTTTTTTCCGTAGAGACAGACTCTCACTTTATCACCCTTGGTAGAGTGCCGTGGCGTCACACAGCTCACAGCAACCTCCAACTCCTGGACTTAGGTGATTCTCCTGCCTCAGCCTCCCGAGTAGCTGGGATTACAGGCGCCCACCACAACGCCCGGCTATTTTTCTGTTTTGCAGTTCGGCCAAGGCTGGGTTTGAACTCGCCACCTTCGGCATATGGGGCCTGCACCCTACTCGATGAGCCACAGGCGCTGTCCCATCTATACGTTTTTATTTCATCAAAATGGGACAAGGTTCTGGAGTGAGCACACAGCCATGTAGTCTCAAGAGGAAGATGGCTGGGGATTGTATTTCTTCAGTCTAAGGTGGTGTTTCCTCCAGTCTAGTTCGTCTCGGCTTCGGCTGCTTTTTCAATGAGATACAGCTTGAGTGGAGTGTGGTGGGTGAGGCTTCTAGTACTGCAAGTTTCACTGCTGTGGTGTCGTCAGCAGAACATTGTCTGGGCTAGTCTACTTTACTTTCAGCTGTTTCTCTCAGGCCCGTCTCTCCAGGTTTTAAGCTGGTCTTGGTTACCAGGATAAAAGGACGTACATTTTCTTTTCTTTCTTTCTTTCTTTTTTTTTTTTTTTTTTTTTTTCTTATTTTTTAGACAGATCCTCAAGCTGTCACCCTGGATAGAGTGCTGTGGCATCACAGCTCACAGCAACCTCCAATTCTTGGGCTCAAGCGAGTTTCCTGCCTCCGCCTCCCAAGTAGCTGGGACTACAGGCACCCACCACAACACCCCCGCCATTTTTTGGTTGCAGCCGTCATTGTTTGGCGGGCCCGGGCTGGATTCGAACCCGCCAGCTCAGGTGCACGTGGCTGGCGCCTTAGCCCGTTGAGCCACAGGCGCCGAGCCTCTTTTTTTTTTTTTGAAACAGAGCCTCAAGCTGTGCCCCTGGGTAGAGTGCAGTGGCATCATAGCTCACAGCAACCTCCAACTCTTGGGCTTAAGTGATTCTCTTGCTTCAGCCTCCCAAGTAGCTGGGACTATAGGCGCCTGCCTCAAAGACCGGCTATTTTTAGGTTGTAGTTGTCATTGTTGTTTGGCAGCCTGGGCTGGATTTGAACCTGCCAGCTCTGGTGTATGTGGCTGGCTCCCTAACTGCTTGAGCCACAGGCGCCGAGCCGGGATGTACATTTTCTGTAGGGGTTGAGTAGGGTCTGGGAAGAGAAAACCTGTGAATAAGGGATAATACTCAGTGCTTTTTGTACATACTTTCCTACTTTAAGATTGTATTCTGCTTGCCCTGACATTTGAATTGAGACTGCCTCAACCCCATAAGGGTTCCTTATGAACAACTTTGAGAGGATTTAATTTGATTGTATTTCTAGGGGCTATCTTTATTCACAGTAATTGGAGGGGAATACCTGGTTTTCATGTAAATGGATCTCTTGGCATTGTTTGGCCATATTTATTTAGTGTCTGATTTATTTTCTTTTTTCCTTTTCCTGATGATTGAGGTGTCCAGGCTGCATGCAATTTGTAGTGAATTTTCAAAAATTTGATTACCTGCTGTGTAACTTCTGCCATAAAAGATGGACCATTATTACCTTGAAGGCTTCTGGGGAGCTTATTATGGGGTGAAGGAGGTAAGGAAGTTTCACCCCAAAATATGACTCCTTGGTGTAAAGAATATTTTGAATTAAAGGCCATTCGTGATCAGAAAGCATTGAAAGAGGCCTTTCCTCTGTCTACATAAAACCTGAGTCACTTGATGGGGAATCAATCCAAAAGGGCTGCTGATCTTATTACATGCTAATAGATCTGGACCCACAGTCATTTGAAATACAATACCTGTCTCTCACGTTAATCTAGAAATCAATCTGTTTTCGTTCATCTACACATTCCCCCTTGCAACCAGTTACTGCACCTATACTTTCCACTTACTCCTCTCTTCCTTCTCAAAAGCATCTATAAAGATCTCTGACCATCACTGAGACTTTGGATAATTTGGAAATAAAACTTTGTCGTAATAATCTATCCCAATTGTGAGATGATCTTTCAGTGAACCAACCAAAGGGAAAAGGGCAGATTTCATCTTGATCCATACATTAGTATAACGTTTTTCAGAAGGACCTTTATTACTTCTGTAGTTTTCTTTGTTTTCGTGGGGCAAGCTTTTACTTATCTTGAAAAGTATCCATTAATACTAGTAAATATGTCAGACTTTTGGACAAGGGTATTTGAGTGAAGTCTTTCAGCTAGTTTTCTTTTTTCTTTTTTTTTTGAGACAGAGCCTCAAGCTGTAGCCCTGGGTAGAATGCTGTGACATCAGAGGTCACAGCAACCCTCAACTCCTAGACTTACGCTACTCTCTTGCCTCATCTTCCCAAGTACCTGGGACTATAGGCGCCCGCCACAATGCCCAGCTATTGTTTGATTGTAGTTGTTGTTTGGCAGGCCCGGGCTGGATTCGATCCCACCAGCTTTCTTGTATGTGGCTGCAAGCAGCAGGCTCTATACAGGTAAGCTCGTGATTCATCCCATCTGAGCCTCAGTCTCACTGGAGACTGAGGGGAGGAGTTGAGAGACAGAGAGAAGGAGGGGAGTCAGAGAGTGCAGTGCACATTCCACACATGTGCACTTCAGCCCGGGACCAATTGGCTGACAAGCAGGACAGGCACCAGAGGCAAAAACACCCAGCTGACCAGATAAATGTCCTTGGCGGGCCGTAGTTTGAGGACCCCCTGTTTTAGATAATATGTCACAACGTGGTGACAATTTGTGACATATCCAATTCAAAAGTTAAGATCTCCAACTATTCAAGACGGGCATCTTTAGGGTGGGAGCTAAATTTATAAAACCATAAGTATGAGAGACAGGTGGGAAGGTCACATGGGACCAAAAACCACCAGACCGGCTGTGTCCTCTAGGCTCTAGCCCGGCTGACTCCATCTTCTCCCTACAAGTGCTTTCAAGAGGTGTGAAAAAGCTGAGTTGCTCAGTGGGTCCTGCACATAGTGTGAGAGAAGAATTCCTTAGGTCAAGATTAAGATACAAAATTGTAAGATTATTTTATATTTGAAAGCAGATGGAAGCCATTAGAAAGAGCAGAGAGCAGGGCATGAGTGAGGAGAAGATAGGAGTGGAAAGAGACAAAGTAAAAGACAAAGTGTAGTATCCCAAAGAAAGCAAGGAAGAATGTCCAGGCCGAAGTCAGATGGGCGGCTGGATTTAAGCGGAGGGGGAAGATAATGCAGCCAGTTTCACAGCGTATTGTGGCTGTGAGTGGTGTGTCCATTTTTCCTCAGCAAAGGTTGAAGACAGTTTTCTAGGTGAGCCCCATCCTTAGCGGTGATTGTTCATACTCTGTTGTTCCACATGAGACGCTCAGGAATCACTGGAGGCATAAACTGAACAAATACAGGAAGACAAAATAGCTCAGAAAATGTAAAGAAAAAGAATTTCCATTTTCTTTTGGTTGGTTTGTTGGGTTTATTAATGGTTTGTGAAAACTGTTAGATAATTGCAAAACTTCATCTCCCTATCCCAATTACCCACTGAAAATTTCAAACTTGGCTCAATGGGCTAAGGTGCCAACCACATACACCTGAGCTGGCGGGTTTGAATCCAGCCCGGGCCCACCAAACAACAATGACGGCTGCAACCAAAAAATGGCTGGGCATTGTGGCGGGCACCTGTAGTCCCAGCTACTTGGGAGGCGGAGGCAGGAGACTCGCTTGAGCCCAGGAATTGGAGGTTGCTGTTAGCTGTGATGCCAGGGCACTCTATCCAGGGTGACAGCTTGAGGCTCTGTCTCAAAAAAAAAAAAGCTGAAAATTTCAAACTTATGGCCCACCCCCTACTGTTCTTCTCGCCAAAGCAGTAACTCCTTATTAGCTATTCTACCATCCCATCACCTCCCCTAACTGAACCTATATAAGGTGCCCTTGTCTTTTGCTCTCTCTCTTTTCTCTCTCTTCCCCTCTTTCCCCACATGTGTCTTGTGTCTCTCTGTCTCTCTCTTCTCTCCTCCTTAATGCTGCTCTGCAGCATCCCCCGGCAATAAGGACCTTTCGTACAAGCCTTGGTGTTCTGTGAGGTTTATGCCGGTCGAGTGTTCCCCTTTCGTCTGGTGTCAGAAGCGAGATCTAATTAGGGAGATCCCCAAAAGCTAGCTTCCACCCCTTCTATGGGGTTTTAGCTACTGGAGACTCTCCCTGTCTTCTTGCACTCCCGGCATTCACCACCATATTGACTTGTGTCCATCCTCCAAGGCACTATAACCAGCACTCAACACTGACCATACTGGCTTCATCCAAACTTGGTGAGTACCCCTATGGGAGTGAGTTTTCCTTAATCGTGGGCTAGGTTGCTTACATTCCTGGCGATTCACCCGTTTCTCAAGACTTGAGTTCCCTATTCCCATTGACTTTGCATGGCCTAGCTCAGTGCTTCCACGCCTCCCACAAAAATTTCTGGCGCCAAGTCTCAAGCTCTCCTCCGCCCCATAGGTCTGACACTGTTTTAGGTATAGTGACAACTATTGTAAACTGTGTCCTCCTTTTCTCGGCCACAGCAAAGGAGCGGAGACGTTCCCCCCTTTGTCCTGGTCCTCACGTGATTCTGCTCACACTTTATTTCCCTGATGAATAGCCATGGGTGCAGGCTATTTTATCCCACCTAACTCCCCCTTAGGGTGCTTATTACGCCAAAATTAGGATTAAACTTAAAAACAAAAAGAATTAAAATCTCTACACAGGTTTGGCCACTTTACAAGCTAAATAACCAAAGTATCTAGCCAAGCTATAATTCATTTATTTTTTTCTTTAATCCAAAACTTATATAACTATTGTGAGCGCCTTGACAAATGGAGCGAGGTCCCCAACGTTCAAAGCTCCTTCTATCTTAAAACCAAGCCTAATTTATATTCCGGTAATTCCAAAATTCTTGTAACAAAGAGCTCTTCTCTCTATCTCCCTAAACAAAACCTATTCAAACCACCCCGCCATATTCAGCTCCTCCCTCAACCACACAATTGCCTCCCCCCTTTGTTCCCTCCTACTTCCCCGGCAACCAATCTAAACTTGTCTCCTAACTCCTCCCCCACAACTGGCCCTCAGAGTTCTTCCTGTTGTCTCTCAGTCCACCTCCGGCTACTCCAAGAAATACTTCCAGACCTCTTTACCCTCTTCTTCCTTCAGCTCCTCCATATAATTCTACAGTAACGTCCATTACTTATCCTTCACTTCCCTCTGGTCCCCTTACCCAATCCCATTCCCATTAGTCTCCAAAATTAAAAAGACCTTCAACTCTCTGTCACTTCCTAGCCCCGCTCCACTAGGTAACTGAAATCAATGATGTAATTTCTATTTGTTCCTTTCCCATAACTAAACTCACACACCTTAAAGTTAGACTAAGTTCCTTTACTTCTAATCCTCATTTTATTCAAAAGTTTCAATTTATTACTATGTCCTATCAGCTTACCTAACATAACATTTTTATTGTTTTAACTAATACCCTAACCTCTGACAAGCGCAAACAAGTGTGGGAGAGGGCAAAAGAGGCAGCAGATCAATTTCATATGTCAAACAATGAGCATCCTACAGGTAACACCATAGTCCTTAACTCCCAACTAAATTAAATTATAATAATAATGCGGGAAGAGAAGTAAAGACATTTTTATTACCTGCATTCTTTGCGGCCTTAGAACTTCCACCAAAAAGGCTATCAATTATGATAAATTAAGGAAAGTCATACAAAATAAGTCTAAAAAATCCTTCAGCTTTCCTCCAATGCCTTACTAAGGCTTTTATTAAGTATACTAATTAAAATCCTAAAACAATAAATAGGAAAAATGTTCTCATAACTTATCTCTTTAACCAAAGTTACCCCGACATCAAACTTAAGCTATAGCACTTGGAGCATGCACCCCTGACACCCCAGGCCGTGATCTTAGACACAGCCTTTAAGATAAGCATTACAATGTCACTAAGGCCATCATTCCTATTCTGCCTAAGTCATCAGGAGCCAAACACCTGGACCATGCTACAAATGCAGTGAAGAAGACCACTGGGTACAATATTACCCCAATCCTAAGCCCCCACCAGGGAAATGCCTTCTCTACAAAAGAAGGGGCCATTGGAAAGCTGACTGCCCTTGGCCAGAGAGGCCATGGGGCCAGCCAACCACAACACCTACAGCAGACTTGTTGAAACTTGCCTCTTCTGAAGACTGCCTAACCCTGGCTTCTCTCACCTGATGAAGATCACCTCTGCGGAGCCAAGAGTAACCCTGATGGTGGCAGGTAGGAAGATCGCCTTCCTATTAGACACAGGAGCTAACTTTTCAGTTGTCAAAGAGGTCAGTAGGTCCTACCTCGTGTCGCCCACCTCTGTTGTCGGAGTAAAAGATTTTTCCCACTGTCCATGGCAAACTCCTCTTTTTACACTGCATAATTGGCAATTTCTCATTTATACATTGCTTTTTGGTGTTGCCCTCCTGTCCAGTTCCCCTTCTGGAACCTGACATACTTTCCAAATTGAGTACCACCCTTACTTTTAATTGTAAATTAATAGATACTGACCCATCTCCTTCTGCCTCACTCTGCCTCGTCCTTTCCCAAGCCATCAAAGACCCATCACCCTGGCCCATTCCACCAGAGCAAGTAAATCCTATTGTTTGGGATACTAAAACCCTCTCAATTGCCTTCTCCTCTCCAATTCTTATTAAACTACACCCTAATTGCCAAAACTTACTTACCTTCACATAGACTGACCCTACTTCTCAGACTTCTTCCCAACTTACTTAAACTATACTCCCCCAGGAATTTCGTAACAGCTCCCACTTACTTAAACATTATCACAAAACCTCCAGTCCTATAATCTCTCTCCTTCAACCTTAATTCAGTATATCAATGACTTCCTACTCTATAGTCCCACCTTACATAACTCTAAATGCAACACCTGTTCCCTCCTTAATTTCCTTATAAATAAGAGCTATAGAATCTCTCCCTCAAAAATTCAGTTATTCCAACAAAATGTCACATTAGTGTCCTTTTGTCTCCAGACTTCAAAGCTATTACCACAGAGAAAAAAAGCCTTCTTCGCAACTTTCCCCTACCCACCGCAAAACAAGAACTCCTCTCCTTTTAAAATTAGCTAAATACCTCAGAGCATGGATTTCCAACTTTTCTCTCCTAGCTTCTCCCTTATATAATACTACTCAAAGTGACTCTTCTAAGCCTCTCCTAACCTCCATTTCCACTTTCTTTATTTTTATTTTTATTTTTATTTTTTTTTTTGAGACAGAGCCTCAAGCTGTCACCCTGGGTAGAGTGCTGTGGCATCACAGCTCACAGCAACCTCCAACTCCTGGGCTCAAGCGATTCTGCTGCCTCCACCTTCCAAGTAGCTGGGCCCCTGCCACAACATCCAGCTATTTTTTGGTTGCAGCCGTCATTGTTGTTTGGCCGGCCCGGGCTGGATTCGAACCCGCAAGCTCAGGTGTACGTGGCTGGAGCCTTAGCCGCTTGAGCCACAGGCGCCGAGCCCACTTTCTTTATTTTTTTTTTTTTTTTTGAGACAGAGCCTCAAGCTGTCACCCTGGATAGAGTGCTGTAGCATCACAGCTCACAGCAACCTCCAATTCCTGGGCTCAAGCGAGTCTCTTGCCTCCGCCTCCCAAGTAGCTGGGACTACAAGCGCCCGCCACAACGCCTGGCCATTTTTTTTGGTTGCAGCCATCATTGTTCTTTGGCGGGCCCGGGCTAGATTCGAACCCGCCAGCTTAGGTGTACGTGGCTGGCGCCTTAGGCCGTTGAGCCACAGGCGCCGAGCCGAGCCCACTTTCTTTAAATCTCTACAGTGTGCTTTATTAGAAGCTCCAGCCCTTCACCTTCCTAATCTTTCTCGCCACTTTCTCCTATATGTCACAGAAAACCATGAATTTACTCTCAGTGTGCTTAAACATCAGCTAGGCCCCACCTTTGCTCCAGTTACCTATCTCTCAAAATAGTTAAATAACACTGTTCAAAGTTAGTCCCCTTGTCTCAAGGCATTAGCAGCCGAAGTTACTCTAATACAAAAATGAAGCAAACTCACTTTTAGTTCTCCTACTACTATCTTATCCCCTCATTCTCTATCGAATCTTTTAACATACAAATATCTTGAAATCCTACCACTATGCCATATTCTTAATCTTCAAACCTCTCTCTTATCTGACTCATCATTATCTTTTAACACTTGTCCCACACTAAATCCTGCATCCCTCTTACCTACTCCCTCTGACTCATCACCCACTCAAAATTACCTTCAAACATTAGATACTCTTCTCCCTTGCTTTTCCAACATACAAGGACCTCTTTCTAATACTAATCTCCTCTAGATTTCAGATGGCAGTTGCTCATAGAGCAGGCTATGCAATTATGTCCTCAAATGAAATCATTGAGGCACACTATCTTCCCTCTTCCACCACTAACCAACAAGCAGAGCTAATAGCACTAACCATAGCTTTCACCCTAGCACAAGATAAATCTGTCACTATTTATACTGATTCTAAATACGCATTCCACATATTATTATCTCATGCAGCTATATGGAAATAGTGAAACTTATATAACACCAAAGGTAATCCTATTCTTAACTCTCACTTTATTATTAAACTACTAGAAGCTTCAAAATTACCTAAGACTATAGGCATTGTCCACTACAGTTCACATCAATCTAACCACTCATATCACAGGGAAACAACCAAGCTGATCATGTAGCACATACTGCTGCTCCCCTAAACTCATCTCCTGACACCTTCTCTCACCCCTTAACTTGTTTCTACTCCTATTGTTACTACAGTAAATGAAACAAATCAACCTCTCACTTGTGACCTCCTCATCTATCTCCACAAGTTCACCCCAACTCTCAGACTTCATTACAATTTCTCAAAGCTTTCTTTCCTCTCTTACAAATAAATTCAGAGTTTCTAAATCAACTTACATCATCCTGTGAAGTCTGCCAACACTCCAACCCACAAACAAAGTCTCGCCTCCAACACTTTCCAACTCACCAGACTAAAAAAGCTTCTTCCTAAAACCCACTGGCAACTTGATTTCACACACATGCCTAACATCAAACATTATAAATACCTCTTAATATTAGTAAATACTTTCTC
This sequence comes from Perodicticus potto, assembly GCA_963574655.1. Classification (NCBI taxonomy): domain Eukaryota; kingdom Metazoa; phylum Chordata; class Mammalia; order Primates; family Lorisidae; genus Perodicticus; species Perodicticus potto. The sequence goes on along the minus strand of CAUYRH010167295.1, from coordinate 6,846 downwards.
AAGTTGGATTGACGCCTTTCCTACTACAAACAAGAGAGCTACCACTATTGCCTCTATCATACTAAAAGATAGTATTCCCCACTTTGGGATCCCCTGTTCTTTATAGTCCAACAATGAACCTTAATTCACCTCCACCATTTCTCAAACCTTAACTAAAACCTTAAGTATCCCATGACACTTCCATATTCCTTTCCATCCTCAATCTTCAAAGAAAGTTAAAAAGTCTAACAAATCCCTAAAATCTATCTTAACTAAACTTTTGCTCAAACTTCACTTAAACTAAATCACTCTTCTACCCCTGGCACATCTACGCCTACATTCCCTATCAAAGAAACCTTCCAACCTCTCTCCTTTTAAGTTCATGTTTTTCTTTATTAATAAGTCTAAAATCATCACTAACAAAATACAATTACTCCAAAAAAGCCTCGAATTCCAAAAAAAACAATATAAAGAGTCATTTCTCCTCTTAAATCACTCAACACCCACTCTAAGTTACACTTCTACCCTTCCTCACATCTATAATTATCATCCTTAAACTAATGGTTGTGACTCCGTACATAAGTCATTTTATTCTAACTCAACTCTCAAAGTTGTCTCAACAGGTAACTACTCAGCTGATGATCCAAATCTGCACCCCAAATACAGCTCCCAACCTTGTTGAAGAACAAGAAACTGTTCTTCATGAATGAACTACACTCTGCTCCAGGCTATAAGACTTTCCTGAACACCACTTCTAGACAGCCACCACTAAAAGGACAATCTAAAGCAAAGACTTACATCCTCCAAAGAAAAATCATAATCACCCTCTAGTTGGCCAATTAAAAACTATGTGCCCCTCTCAGCAGGAAGAAACTACAGAAGAGAGAACTGAACGTCCCCTATCCCAAGCCAACCCTCTATTTTTAACATATCAAGAAGGGAGGAATGTTAGATAATTGCAAAACTTCATCTCCCTATCCCAATTACCCACTGAAAATTTCAAACTTATGGCACGCCCCCTACGGCTCCTCTTGCCAGAGCAGTAACTCCTTATTGGCTATTCTACCATCCTGTTACCTCCCCTAACCGAACCTATATAACGTGCCCTTGTCTTTTGCTCTCTCTCTTTTCTCTCTCTCCTCCCATGTGTCTCGTGTCTCTCTCTCTGTCTCTCTTCTCTCTACCTTCTCTCCTCTCCTCTCTTTCCCCATTTCTCTCTCTCTCTCTTCTCTCTTCCTTAATTCTGCCCTGCAGCATCCCCAGCAATAAGGACTTTTCGTACAAGCCTTGGTGTTCTGTGAGGTTTATGGCGGTCAAGTGCTCCCCTTTCAAAAACAGAAATTCTGGAGTTGAGGGAGCTGGAGGCAAGAGAACGGAGGCAGGTTGAGAGATTTTAGTCCTTGCTGGAAAATAATGATCTATAGATGGTAATTATCAGCTTGTAATCAAAGGAAGATTCCAACAGAAACAGAAGATATATCAAGGAGTATGTCACTTGTCACACATGCCGATCACCAGACACAATCCTGCATAAATGGTGTGCATTTATGTATATGGTTGTATGTACATATCTATATACAGATATGCATATATACTTTTTAAGAAATGAAAATGATGTTTTCATATATTTGAAGAGGCCGAGTGCCAAAGCTCATGTCTACCACCCTGTCTCTCTGAGAGGCTCAGGTGGGTGGATTGCTTTAGCTCAGGAGTTAGAGATCAGCCTGAGCAAGAGCAAGACCCTGTCTCTATTAAGAATACAAAAGTCAGCCAAGTGTTGTTGGGCAGAAGGGAGCTGTAGTCCCAGCTACTTGGAAGGCTGAGCCATGAGGATTGCTTGAGTCCAGGAGTTTGACATTGCTGTGAATTATGACATTCCTACAATCTAGTCTGGGGCAATAGAGTGAGACACTAACTCCAAAATAGATATTTAAACAATGAAAATACTTACTGGTTGTTCAATTTTTTACCTCTTCTTTCTTTGTAAATTTCAGATTAATATGATGGTAGAAGTGTGTAAGTTACATGGTTTGTATTTGTGTGTTCAAGTCCCTGTTGTAGATGTGCCCCTAACCTGGGAGGTGTGCCATACACTTTTTTTTTTTTCACTGTTATAATAACTTTAATTTATCTTGCATTTTACAGAAGTCTATGAACGATTTTAAAAAAGCACCTCCTTACCACATATCACATTTCTCTGACAGGAAAGTGGACAATGAATATGTTTGAGCATTGGCATATTGCAAGGATTTCAAACCAATCAGCCACTCGCCAAAGAACTTGGCAGCTTTTTTATCTTGTTTTTAATACAATGGTATATCCACTCTGATGGCAAACCGTCCAGCCAAGTCTCCACATCACACTTTGCAAAACTGGTTGTGATTAGCAAATTAGTTGGCTTTGGCACAGAGCTGTGCTCGCTTGCCTGTGACAACCTGGAAGCCAGTTTTGATACTGGCGACAGAGCATCGAGAATGACAAGTTTCGCACTATAAGAAATAAAGTTGGGTGTCCTTCTGCAGGATTGTGTCTGGTGATCGGCATGTGTGACAAGTGACATACTCCTTGATATATCTTCTCAAGACATTTTCTATGTTTCTGTTGGAATCTTCCTTTGATTACAAGCTGAGTATTACCATCTATAGAGCCACTTGTACCCAATTCAGCCAATAAAAATGCAAGGAGATGTTTTGGCTTGCGATGTAATAGTTTACAGATATCTGTGAAGTTAACAAAAGAAGTCTTCTTGGTTCCTACTCGGACAACCTGTGGAGGTTTCATGACGAATTTCCTTTAGCAACTTGAGGCTGGAAAGACAAGTCAATCTAAAAATCTAAAAAATTAGATACAATTATCTTCATTCGTTCTTTACGAGGCTTTTGTTTCTAGCTCTTATCTTGACCATTGTTATTGTTATTAAATTTTAAGCCTTTTTAATTTTGTGAAGGCAGAAAGTGGAAACCAAATAAATACATGTATATGCAAAAACAAAAATTAGATATCATTGAAGTCCTTGTCTTGGATCTGAACGAAATGTCATGGGAGGAATTTAACCAGAGACCGACAACTAACTTGGTTTTTAAACATGTAGAAAATAAATGAGAAAAAGCCCATTGAACACAGGCAGACAAGATAACAAGGTAGTGTAGAAAAAAGATGGAAGTATTTGTAGCTACATCTGGTAGAACTTGGAGATGTCTTGGCCATTCAGGATAAGGGGAACGATGGCAAAGATTGACTCTGTTTTCTGTATTTTATCATGAGCTGGATGGAGGCCCTGAAGAAGGACAAGTTTGGTGAGTGATTACATCATAGAATTTATTTTGGATGTGTTAAATGTGAGCTACTTTTGAGAAACTGGGAAAAAAAATCAAATGTGCTTGTTTAAATTCATGGATCATTTGAAGCACAATGAAAAATTCTCAGCTGGAGATATAAATATGAGTGCCATCTGCATAATAATTAAAGGCATGGATGTGAATGGGATGATTTAGGGAGTGTTGGAGAGTGGATAGAGAGTAGGTTCACAGACCACAAGGACAAAATAATCACCAGTGACAACACATTATGCAGTTGGAAACAAATTATGTGTCTTTGCCTGAGAACATCTTTTAGAGGCTTTGTCCGTGTTTCTACTGAAGACTTGGAGCTGTTCTTATGAATTTTTAAGTGTCCTCAATTGTTTTAAACATTATGTTTAGATCAAATATTTGTTTTTAATTTGTTTCCCTTTGATTATCCTTTAAAAATGCATATTTTATGTTTAAGTGTTAGCATTTTATGAAGTCATATTCTGTTGCGTTTGTCTCTTACTTTACTAATGCTTAGCAAAACTTTATTAATGGTTGCATAAGCCTTCTCTTTTCATCTTAATTTTTTTTATTCATCTTGTTTGTAAAATGTCTAAAGTAAAATGTGAATATGAATTAATGAATCACCAAATGTCTACCAAATACTCTCAGCTTAATCTGTGAATATTTGGCAATCCACATCTTACTAAGGTTTATTCCTACATTTTATTTATGTGAGTTTTTTGCATACTAAGACTGCTAATAAATGGTGTGTTCTATATTATTGATTCTATTTATCTGACTGTGAGCTTACCTTGTAGCTTTAAGGGAATGAATGTCCTTTAAGTTGCATGAGTGTGTGTATTCCTCAGTATAGCTGTAGTTTCCTCAATGTTATTTTCAGTAGAGTCTGTATTAATGGAACAGACAACTGGACAAATGGAAACATTTGAAATAACTTACTTGACTATAGTTGTAGGCTTGTAATACACTTACTATTTCTAAAAAGCAAAAGTTAAAATAGGCAACATAGAGAAGAATTAAAAAGATAATAAAAACTTAATGATTTACCAGATCTTTAAGATTACCAAATAATTTAAATGTTCTGAAAACCATGCAGAGGTTTTTAGAACATTTATCTGAAATTTCTGGAGGATTTATGAATAGATTCGTTAACTGGTGCTTTATAACGTCTCAAAAACAGAATAGTCCGTCTGGCAACATAAGTGAGTTTGTTAACCTGACTACAAACAGCACCTTTACGCTTTCAAACAAGATGTTCTTTTGGGGTGAACATCGCCTGTAGGGCGTTGATCATTTCGCAAGCACATACTTGACCACAGGTGATTGTTGTTACCTACGTCTGTAAGCTTCATACGCTTCCTTCTCAATATTTTTCACAGTTGTGTCTGAAATAACTGAAACCAATATGAGTGAAGTATTTTGATTAGTAAGAAACCAAAGAACGGCCAGCAGGAGCCGTGTGTCCTCACAGCTATGGAATCACTGTGAACTGGAGTGGCACCGTGGGGTTTCCGAGGGCTCCACTGTGATAGGTTTTAAATGACTCATGACATCGACTTAGGCTTATATTTAAGAAACATCTTGAAAGAAATACTTCACAATCAGTATCATTCAAAAACTGATTTTCTTTTCCTGTCCCAAATTTGTTTATTAATTGATATTCAGGGTACTTTAACATTTTGAGATGATTTACTGTGTAACTTTATTTACAGAAGTGTGCCAAATAAAACAACAAGAATTTAATCAATTTAAATAAAATATATCCATTTTGCACATGTCTTTATAACAGACGTTAATTGGCTTATCCTTTTTCTCTCTCCCTTTTGGACACTTGTGGTGCTAGGATAACCACTGTTTTTACTCTTCTTATTTATTTTAGTGTGAACTATTTTTTTCATGCCTTATGAATATAGAAAATTTTACATGCTTTGGTACATTAACTTTAAGCCAAAGACAATGCAGAGGAAATTAAGTTTATAAAACAATTGACAATAACAATTCAGCATAGCCTTCAATCTCACTTGAACTGTATTCTTATTTACTTCATTTCAGAATCCAATTATTTTTCCCAAGTGGACACGCTGTTGTCAGATAGAGCTTTAATTTTATGTTTTATTGCCTCTTGATACTTCCAGCTGTTCTGCCTCTAAAACATTCAAGGTAAAAGGAATTTCCATGGTGTATAAATATTCTTTTTCATGTCTATAATTTTATAACTCACTTTTACATTTCATATAAAAGAAATATTATTAGAAGAGAATATATTTTTTAAATGTGGCTCTAAAGAGTGAGGTTTCTTGAGTTACTGAGTGATGGCCAAGAATGCCATCCCTAAGCTAGTAAAGTGGCTACCACTATCTATAAAAGTCCAATGGGACAACTACTTTATGGGACTTTTCTGTGAGATAAAATAAAACTTGAAAATACATAATTGATGAATAAAACACTCATCACAAAGGAACTTATCCGGAATTTAACATTAAAGTCAACCAATCTCTTTTTGCAGATTCCTTGGTTTTAACAATACTTAAAAATAGTGAACAAATTTTATTTTTGCCTCCATAATCACTTGTAGAGAGTACTTTGAATAACACAGGCATCCATACTTCATCTTGAATCTCTTAAACTGGTTACTATGACAATTAGTCCCATGTGCCAATAATTTCTTTAAAACTCTAGGGAAAAAGGATTCTAATACAGGGTAGTGATTAACATAAAAAAAAATGAGTAACATATTACAACTAAGAATACATCACTCACTACCGTTTTATAACTCTCACTGACAATGACCTGAGATTGCCTTAGAACGCCGTAGGTGGAATAGAAAGGGCTTTGAACTGAGAGAGGATTGCTGGTCTTTTTTCTCCTTGAGTGTCCAAGTTTCGCTTTGACTGTGCATTGCAATCAGTGAACACAAGCGTGTACGGGATAACAGTAGCAGGCACGTGCATGCTTCCTTACACCACTGTTTCCTTTGCCTTTTCTGCTACCTTCATACCTCTCTTTAATATCCTACATAGTTCTGGACACTGACCCAGTCACTAGCCCAAAGGGCATGGCCTGTCATCCTTTCAAATTCTGACCACAGGTATGAGCATAAGCCAGGCCAGACTAATCTGAGTGAGTATCAAAATTGTTTGAAATGCAAGGAAGGAAGACATTCCCCATTTGTCTGCGTGGTTAGGGCAGAAATTTATGGCCTGAAGCTAATTCAAGTACTTTTGCTACTAAAAAAAGAAGTTATCCCAAGAAGAAAGTTAATTAATTCAGGAAGTAAGGAAGGGCCAACGTAATTATAGAAAACAGGGTTCCTTTGACACAGTCAACCAGGTGTGAAAACCACCCTCCCTCGGTACCAGTGAATGCTTTTAATTCTTTATGCCTGTTGAATTTGCCTTCACATCAATTGTAATTCTTTTTTTTTTTTTTTTTTTGAGACAGAGCCTCAAGCTGTCACCCTGGATAGAGTGCTGTGGCATCACAGCTCATAGCAACCTCCAATTCCTGGGCTCAAGCGAGTCTCTTGCCTCCGCCTCCCAAGTAGCTGGGACTA